>WNWK01001280.1:70000-192500 GCA_009830355.1 Cherax destructor | reverse complement strand
TCACCACCGGCAGTAAGTGGTAGGTACGTCGGTCACCACCGGTAGTAAGTGGTAGGTAAGTCGGTCACCACCGGCAGTAAGTGGTAGGTAAGTCGGTCACCACCGGCAGTAAGTGGTAGGTAAGTCGGTCACCACCGGCAGTAAGTGGTAGGTAAGTCGGTCACCACCGGCGTAAGTGGTAGGTAAGTCGGTCACCACCGGTAGTAAGTGGTAGGTAAGTCGGTCACCACCGGCAGTAAGTGGTAGGTACGTCGGTCACCACCGGCAGTAAGTGGTAGGTACGTCGGTCACCACCGGCAGTAAGTGGTAGGTACGTCAATCACCACCGGCAGTAAGTGGTAGGTACGTCGGTCACCACCGGCAGTAAGTGGTAGGTACGTCGTCACCACCGGCGTAAGTGGTAGGTACGTCGGTCACCACCGGCAGTAAGTGGTAGTAGCGTCGGTCACCACCGGCAGTAAGTGGTAGGTACGTCGGTCACCACCGGTAGTAAGTGGTAGGTAAGTCGGTCACCACCGGCAGTAAGTGGTAGGTAAGTCGGTCACCACCGGCAGTAAGTGGTAGGTAAGTCGGTCACCACCGGCAGTAAGTGGTAGGTAAGTCGGTCACCACCGGCAGTAAGTGGTAGGTAAGTCGGTCACCACCGGTAGTAAGTGGTAGGTAAGTTGGTTACCACCGGTAGTAAGTGGTAGGTAAGTCGGTCACCACCGGAGTAAGTGGTAGGTACGTCGGTCACCACCGGCAGTAAGTGGTAGGTAAGTCGGTCACCACCGGCAGTAAGTGGTAGGTACGTCGGTCACCACCGGCAGTAAGTGGTAGGTACGTCGGTCACCACCGGCAGTAAGTGGTAGGTACGTCGGTCACCACCGGCAGTAAGTGGTAGGTAGTCGGTCACCACCGGCAGTAAGTGGTAGGTACGTCGGTCACCGCAGTGACGTCGGTCACCACCGGCAGTAAGGGTAGGTACGTCGGTCACCACCGGCAGTAAGTGGTAGGACAGTCGGTCACCACCGGCAGTAAGTGGTAGGTAAGTCGGTCACCACCGGCAGTAAGTGGTAGGTAAGTCGGTCACCTACCGGCGTAAGTGAGGTAAGTCGGTCACACCGGCAAGTGGTAGGTAAGTCGGTCACACCGCGTAAGTGGTAGGAAGTCGGTCACCACCGGCAGTTTAAATGGTAGTAAGTCGGTCACCACCGAGTAAAGTGGTAGGTAAGTCGGTCACTACCGGCAGTAAGTGGTAGTAAGTCGGTCACTACCGCGTGTAAGTGGTGGTAAGTCGGTCACCACCGGCAGTAAGGGGTAGGTAAGTCGGTCACCACCGGCAGTAAGGTGGGTAGGTAAGTCGGTCACCACCGGCAGAAAGGGGAGAGTCGGTCACCACCGGCAGTAAGGGCGGTAAGTAGGTCGCCACCGCAGTAGGGAGAGTAGTCGGTCACCACCGGCAGTAGGGGAGAGCGAGTCGGTCACCACCGGGCAGTAGGGGAGAGCGAGTCGGTCACCACCGGGCAGTAGGGGAGAGCGAGTCGGTCACCACCGGGCAGTAGGGGAGAGCGAGTCGGTCACCACCGGCATTAAGGGCCAGGTGACTTTTGTTAACCAGGAGGTGTACTTGTCGCACCTGAGGCTGTCCTGAGTTGCTGGATTAGTTTGCGAAAGTCCTTGAGATGCCAGCAAGGTGGCCACACTTGTTTTCACCCTCCAAGGACGAGCACTGTCCTCGTGGGCTTAGAGATCTGCTAGAAATTTCAAGTACGAAAGTGTAAAAGGATCACAGAAGGTGAAAATATTGACGAGACAAGAACAGAATGTAAAAAGTAGGATATTCTAACTCTTGTCTTGTGTACTTCCTTGCTAAAGCTATACTTTCTTGCTAAAGCTGTGTACTTCCTTGCTAAAGCTGTATACTTTCTTGCTAAAGCTGTGTACTTTCTTGCAATTTTTTTTTCGTCACTGATATGCTCCGTATGTAAATAGTTCAGATACTTATAGACTAATTGCAATGCTATAGATGTGGAAAGTAGTTTGGGACATTTTTCTGCATGGTACTGTCATATTGTCCTCGCTTGGTTCTGACATAATGTTCTTGCATGATGCTAACATATCGTCCTTGCATAGTGCTGACATCGCCTCTTCTTGGTGCTGACATATCGTCCTGCATAATGCTGACATATGGTGCCTGCAAGACGCTATTCACATTTGGCCTCAACACGGTGCTGTCCACATATCGTCGGAGCATAGTGCTGTCCACATATCACCCCTACATGGTGTTACTAGGGAGCAGCCTGTGTGTTACCATGGAGACACTGTTGCTATGGAGAGTAAGGGTGTGGCATCAGGGTGTGGAGAACACAGACTCCTTCTTTACCTCCTGGCGACAACCCCCACAAACACTTGCTACATGGGCTGGGGTATCAGTATGTGTTGCTACACCGGCACTTAATTTAACTCGCTCCAGTTGTATGATTTTATGCACTGCCCTTCCATTACTTCGAAGTCCTGTCTAGTACTTTGATGTTATGTTTAGTTCTTCGAAGTACTTTTCTGTTTTTCGAAGTCCCATTCATTACTTTCGATGTCATGTCCCTTCGATATTCCTTCATCTACTTCGATGTCTTGCCTCCTCCACCCCATGCCTACTTCGACAGTCTTTTCCTTTGAAGTCCTTTGCCAAACTTCGATGTCCAGGCCACTACGAGGTCTCCATTTTGTTGCCCTTTGTCAGCCATTGCAGCCTTCCTTCTTGTCTCGCTGCAGTTATCGTACAGAGGATCGAGCCTCCACAACTCCTTGCTCTGAATTATTGAAGTACATTCATGAAATACATTCTATTCAGTGTAATTTTACACGTTTTATGAGACGTAGGAAATACACTCGGTGAAAGAGCAGGATATCAAGGTTTTCTATTTTAGGTAAATTTTTTAAGGACTTTAATCATTATTTTTTTTCATGAAATGCAGTTTAGAGAGCAAGTTTGATTAAAAATTTTGATAATTTGTGTTTACACAATATAACAAATTACATTTGTCCCATTTGATGGAGGTTGTTAATAGAGGGGCCGCCTCTTAGCTGCAGCTGAACCTAGGTGCCCTCAGGTGGCAGCACGCCTCCTAGGCGCAGCTGCACCTATGATGCCACTGGCGTGCTGCTGACACTTGTGAAGTATAAACACATTTCACATCAAGCTTTTTATTACGACAACGTTTCCCTCTGTGTAGAGCTCATCTAAGAGTGCCCTTTATTCAGCAACTCGTGTGTGTATTTTTTAGGTGGCTTCCAGCCCAACAGGTCCCAGTCGCTAGCAGTCGCAGGTGAACCCCGACAGGTGGTTCCTAGGTGAGGCTTGCGAGTGAACCTTAGCAGGTTCTTCTGAGTTAATCTTTCATCTAGGTTCTTCAGTACTCATTTTTTCTAACTCTCTCTCTCTCTCTCTCTCTCTCTCTCTCTCTCTCTCTATCTATCTATCTTCTCTCTCTCTCTCTCTTTCTTCAACATTAAACGTGATTTGTTCTTGAAATGTTCTCATTCTTCTACACTTTACGAGAATGCCATGGAGTGGTGTTGTAGGATGCTATTACGGTACTGTGATGTTGATTAGGTTGGGTAAGATTTGTCAGGAAACAGGACAATTGTTTCCTGGCGCGGGTCTTAGTCATATGATGACCCGCAGCTGGAGCTTTTAGTCATCTGACCGAGGCCTTTTGCTGGCTTATGGGTCCAACCCTTTAATAATTATGGTCATGATTATAACCATATCACGTGATGCTGAGTCCTGTTTAACAGGAGGTTGTGACTTGGGATGAAAGATCTGGACTCATGCGGTCACTCACACCCCTCCCCCCTCCCCTTCACTCACACCACAACCATCACCACACTTCAACCATCACCACCTTAGCTACCACCCAACACCACTCCCCTTTCCTCACAGCAACCATGAATTTTAATGGTAATTCACCAAGTAATAATTATGGACTCGGGTATGGTTCATTAAGAGGAAGATATACTTTCGTGTCAAGGCAGATGAGTCAATCAGATATTACCTGATATACAAGTGCACGCAAGGCGACACATTAATAGCCTTGATGGATAAAACATGTTGAGGCTAATGGTGCCTATGGTGAACTCTGCAAAGTCAAGGTTAGTGATGCCTTGCACCCATCCCCAGCCACGACCCCAGCCACCCATCTTGTATAGATGAACAAAGGGAGGTTCCCAAACCACGCCCTTGACCAGCCATCTATCGTATGGGTGACCAAGACGTTCGCCGTGCCCCGACCTTCCTGGTGAACTAAAGGAAGTCCCCCAACCACTCCCCCAGCCACACCCTTGGCCTTGTCGGGAAAGACCTTGCCTGACTGACACTTGACTAATTAATTATTGGATCAGTCAATATCCACGGCGAACGTCAACCGTCACACATTTAGCTTATAATAGTGGATCGACTCTTCCGCCTGGGCTGTGCAAGAATATACACAGATGTATACTTAACACCGCTGTGTCACACTTACCAAAAATATGTGTAGACTGACGTAACCTGCACCGCCAGCATAGACACCAGACTCTCAGCTCCTCAGTGCAAATCTACGAACTACCTGTGTTCTACGTTAATTGCGCAGTTTCACAACACTGCTTCAGGTAATTATACTGACTTGGAGAACTTCAGTGTATATGGTTGACCTGAAGTGTGGGCTGCTAAAAAGGTCCCTCACTCGGACTCACAGTGTAGATATTTCTCTGTTTTAGTGTCTACAAGATGGATTAACTCCATGTCTTGATAGGTTGAGTCTACACTGTAGGGTGTTAAAGTCCCGAAATTAATTATGCGCCGGGATTGTCGCGCGCACTTTGCGCTTAGTGACGACTCGGGTCCTGGTTCTGACGATGCTCAAGAGTGACTTATCCCATTGACTTGCTTGGCCTCTAACACGGCACCTTGCTGTCAAACTTAAGGGGCACATCAGTTCCCCACTCTTCTAATAATATATTATTTTTCCCTTATAATCTACCTTGTCCATAATTACTATCGCATTTGCTTTGTCTATTTCGTAAGGTGAAGTCTAGGATCTTTCCTTAATTCATGGTATAACTTAACAGATCAAAGATTTGTTAAATTATACCATGAATTAAGGAAAGATCCTGGACTTCACCTTAAGAAAACAGACAAAACAAATGCAATAGTAATTATGGACAAGGTAGATTATAGGGGAAAAATAAACATGATATTAGGAGACAGGACAACTCAGGCGAGGCGCAGCAGTGGTAAGACAACGGCTGTTCCTACACTAATTAACATTGTACATGTACACAGTACCTACAAGATGAGGAATAAGACACATGTGCAACATCTGGGTATCTTTATTGTAGATGTTTCGCCCTCCAGTGGCTTTATCAATACAAATTCAAGGATATAATTGGAAGACAGTAGAACTATATACAAAAGATGAGGTAATCAGTCCCTCATTCACCACTAAGTCTCTCAATCGCGATATAGTTATGTTACTGACGCAGGTTTCCCGTAGTTTCTATACTAAATTGTACGGTACAAAGGGATTTTTTTTATATTTCAGAAGCTTCGTTCAACTGTGTCGAGGATGACACAGACATTACCTCTGCAGTGTCACATAGTCATTGGAACAAGTGATTGCCCTGGTGTCCTTGGTTGCTCTTAAGGAGTTTGTGGCCAGTCTCTCTCGGAAAAAAGGGAGCACGTTTTTTCCTATAACCTGAGAGTTTTGAAGCCTATCTTAAGATGAAGCTGTAATGATGTGTAAAGCCTCTGTATTCGAGGGTCTTCTGGGATTTCCTAAACTCGCCGGTAGCACCATCTTCAAATTTTACTGTGTCATAGATAAGTTTTTTGCCTCACATGTGTAGTCCCACACTATCTGTTTATCTTAGCAGGGTAGCCTGGCGATTCCATCTCATCACTTCTGGCTGCCATTTGTGTCTGCATCGTTGGGGGTTGTCTATGAACAGACTATTACGGGGCTTTTCTTGATACCTGTGACATCTTAGTGTCTTGAGGTCCTCTGATCAGTGGCACGTTAAATAACGGAGGGCAGATTGGCCTACCGATGAATTACCGAGGGTCTAGGGTCTAGACAAGCGTCCAGGAATAAGGGACAGTCAACAGTTAGTTCCCAAAATGTGGGACTTTCACAGGTTTGAGGCGAGTTTTGTCCTTTCTCAAGACACATCGTTGAGGCGATGCCCTCTTATTATGGGTACACACAAGTGGGACTGTGTGCTTGTAACAGATGAAATAACATTTTGTAAATAATATATACCCAAAGGTATTCCCGTTAGCCCTTCGAGGCAGTTGTTACTAGGAATTTTATATATGTTTTATAGTACCGTCAATAATATAACTTGGGGTGAGGAGTGAACTAGTCTCTTCGTCTGCTGAATCTAATCTATATTTTTAAGATAAAACTATCCTGTTTGAAGAGGCTGTGAGGAAATTCCACAGAACTTTAATAAAGTTGGAATTGTGTGAATACCAAGTCTCTCGAGCACTATTTAAGAACCTTTCCCCGGTAATCTGTTAGATACAACACATGAGGATAGGAATGCATATAATAACTTGGGTAGAGTTGAGAATAGGTTGGATAAATATTTCAGGTTTGCCTAATATTGGCCAGTAGGCCTAGTCTCGTGTATTGTGATGGAAATGGTTTAGAAAACTGTCGAGTTGAAGAATGGGACACTTGTGCAACATCTGGGAATCAATTTTGTCAAGACTGATTGACCGAACACATCGACTCCAGGCTGAGGGACTGATTACCTCAACCTCCTCTTCTTATTACGCCTTTTTCTGCATTGGACTGAAGAAGCCACTGTGTGGCGAAACATTTCCAGAATAAAGATACCCAAATATTGCAAACGTATCTCATTTACCAATAACGGTGCTGTGTTGCTCTGCAAACCTCTATTCTCGGTCTTACATGGCAGCGTTGACTGATACCAAGGAAAGGATGGTTGAATGTTTTCCCGAAAATCGACTTAAGCGCCTCATCGTATTCACTTTGGCGCTGTGGAAGGGTGGGGTGGGGGGTGCACACCTCAAAAACAAAAAATAAGTTATCTTGGACAAGGTTAGGCACCTCGTGAGATGGTACATGATATCTTGGGCATGAATTTATAAGCCTCTCTAATCCGTAAACTAATCCAAATTTAGAGGTTTGTGGTAAGAACGACAGAATGAACACAACATAAGCATAAAGGAACACTGCAGTAACACATGGAGGAACACTGCTGGAACACATGGAGGAATACTGCTGGAACATAGAGGAACACTGCTGGAACACATGGAGGAATACTGCTGGAATACATGGCGGAACACTGCTGGAATACATAGAAGAACACTATTGGAACACATGGAGGAACACATGCTGGAATACATGGAGGAACATTGCTGGAACACATGGAGGAACACCTCTGGAACACAATGAGGAACACTGCTGGAACACTGCAGCAGGCGAGTATAGATTAGATAAGATTTTGCCGGCGAAGCTGTTAGTTTTTGGGCTCCCGGTATCCCTGGTGTGGAGGATAGCATGCGGGGGATACACAGGTGCTCTGCTGTGATAAGCTAGCACATGTGTCCGTGAATCTTCCACTTTACGCCTCCGTCTTATCCGTCCATCGTCCTTTTCATCCGTCCAACGTTATTTTTATCCGTCCGTTATCCGCATTATCCACACATTGGTTTATACAGCTTCCGCTGTATTCGTTATCTTGTTAACTTATTTATATCGCCAAAATTCTAGTTAAAAATAAAAATTTCTCCAGAGGTGAAGTATAATTGGTAGTTGATAAATTAAGACACATATGCAACACTTTGGTTTCTGTTCAGTCCATCAATCTTGATTGATGGACTGATGACATCGACTCCAGGCTGAGGGACTGATTACCTCAAACTCCTTCTGATCTTAACAATTCTTTGTATAGGACTGATGAAGCCACTGTGTGGCGAAACGTAATTGGTAGGTAGACACTAAAATCAATGTCAACCTCCGCCAGAGTGGTAGTTGATAGACACGAGGCTGTAGTGACCATCTTCCACTCCAAAAGGGGGTGCCAAGGGCTCTGGATCCCAGGGACTGCAGCTGCGATTGTCTTCCTGGGATCAGACCTTTACGAGTTTAATGCTTTCCCCGTGAAGAGAATACTAATGCGTTCGACTCATGGCATGCAAATATCGGAGCTAAGCGATTGTTTTTTCAATTTAAAATAATTGATCGGTACCCCAGATTGGTTTTAAAGGCAGGTATTGTACTTTTATTGCTTATTTAAAGCGTTTTTTGTGGTACTGTATCTTAAACCTGTTTTTAATCGGTTTTCCTTATTTAATGCTTCTTCTATGGTGGTGATTTGTTTTTTGTGTGTGTGTGTGTGTGCTGTCAGGTGCTATCATGGTTGACATGTCGAGAATGACTTAACTTGTGGCATAAACACTCGTCACATCGTACCCAAGTGGAGAAGAGACGCGCTGCAGAAGAACCTCATGCCGGTACAACGCTACGCTTTATCAAGCGGTAATTGGTTTGGATACGAATTGATCAAGCTGTACATAGTCCCCCATGTATGTATGTCTTCACTGATATTGTATGTACTGCTTGATGATCCAGCTGGTGGTGTTAACACCAGCAATACTGTTCATCTTTGACTTCGTTATGCTTGCTTCAGTGAGGTGTTAAGTCTCCATTCATAAGTAACAGCAACTCCAGCTCTGCTGGAATGAAACCCTTGAAGAGGCCGTAGTTGATGAACCCTTGCTGGAACGCTCGATAATATCCTCATTGCTCGACTGAAGTCTCACAGCCAAAGTTGACACGTTTCAACACCGTGCACGAGCCCCCATCCTGCATGATGGAATACGAGAAGATAAACACAGCTAGCTTTTGTTCCCACTGTATAACTGTTATATAGAATAGGGAAGCACTGTGCTGTATCTCGTTATATAGAATAGGGAAGCACTGTGCTGTATCTCGTTATATAGAATAGGGAAGAACTGTGCTGTATCCAGTTTTGCAAGATATAAACAACAACAAAATCGACTTTCTTGTAGCTGATAAACGTTACCTCCACCAGAGTACTAAATTTCTACAGTACATGACTCCCAAGAATACTCCAGGGGGAAGGGGGTACGTTTATTATTATTATTATTATTATTATTATTATTAAAAAAAAATGAATACTTCAGTGATTTTGCTTGCGGATGGGGGAGGGGAAAGAGGATGGGGAGTAAAGGTATCAATTAGAGAGGGAGATGGGAGAAGTGGATGATTTACGTCAAGTGGCCACAAGGACGCGGGGAGGATGATAGAGCAGGTGGTGGCAGGTGGGTACCCAAGCAGCCACAGTCATGCTGGTTATGCCACTTAGGATTACGAGTGGATAATTGTGCGCTTTGGGAAATACGAGTGGATAATTTTGATGATCCTTATAAAGACGAGTGGATTATCGAGCAAAAAGTTTGAAGTGAGCGTATTATAGTGCAGGTGTTAGTGTATTATAGTGCAGGTGTTAGTGTATTATAGTGCAGGTGTTAGTGTATTATAGTGCAGGTGTTAGTGTATTATAGTGCAGGTGTTAGTGTATTATAGTGCAGGTGTTAGTGTATTATAGTGCAGGTGTTAGTGTATTATAGTGCAGGTGTTAGTGTATTATAGTGCAGGTGTTAGTGTATTATAGTGCAGGTGTTAGTGTATTATAGTGCAGGTGTTAGTGTATTATAGTGCAGGTGTTAGTGTATTATAGTGCAGGTGTTAGTGTATTATAGTGCAGGTGTTAGTGTATTATAGTGCAGGTGTTAGTGTATTATAGTGCAGGTGTTAGTGTATTATAGTGCAGGTGTTAGTGTATTATAGTGCAGGTGTTAGTGTATTATAGTGCAGGTGTTAGTGTATTATAGTGCAGGTGTTAGTGTATTATAGTGCAGGTGTTAGTGTATTATAGTGCAGGTGTTAGTGTATTATAGTGCAGGTGTTAGTGTATTATAGTGCAGGTGTTAGTGTATTATAGTGCAGGTGTTAGTGTATTATAGTGCAGGTGTTAGTGTATTATAGTGCAGGTGTTAGTGTATTATAGTGCAGGTGTTAGTGTATTATAGTGCAGGTGTTAGTGTATTATAGTGCAGGTGTTAGTGTATTATAGTGCAGGTGTTAGTGTATTATAGTGCAGGTGTTAGTATATAGTCAGGTGTTAGTGTATTATAGTGCAGGTGTTAGTGTATTATAGTGCAGGTGTTAGTGTATTATAGTGCAGGTGTTAGTGTATTATAGTGCAGGTGTTAGTGTATTATAGTGCAGGTGTTAGTGTATTATAGTGCAGGTGTTAGTGTATTATAGTGCAGGTGTTAGTGTATTATAGTGCAGGTGTTAGTGTATTATAGTGCAGGTGTTAGTGTATTATAGTGCAGGTGTTAGTGTATTATAGTGCAGGTGTTAGTGTATTATAGTGCAGGTGTTAGTGTATTATAGTGCAGGTGTTAGTGTATTATAGTGCAGGTGTTAGTGTATTATAGTGCAGGTGTTAGTGTATTATAGTGCAGGTGTTAGTGTATTATAGTGCAGGTGTTAGTGTATTATAGTGCAGGTGTTAGTGTATTATAGTGCAGGTGTTAGTGTATTATAGTGCAGGTGTTAGTGTATTATAGTGCAGGTGTTAGTGTATTATAGTGCAGGTGTTAGTGTATTATAGTGCAGGTGTTAGTGTATTATAGTGCAGGTGTTAGTGTATTATAGTGCAGGTGTTAGTGTATTATAGTGCAGGTGTTAGTGTATTATAGTGCAGGTGTTAGTGTATTATAGTGCAGGTGTTAGTGTATTATAGTGCAGGTGTTAGTATATATATTAGTGTATTATAGTGCAGGTGTTAGTGTATTATAGTGCAGGTGTTAGTGTATTATAGTGCAGGTGTTAGTGTATTATAGTGCAGGTGTTAGTGTATTATAGTGCAGGTGTTAGTGTATTATAGTGCAGGTGTTAGTATATTATTAGTGTATTATAGTGCAGGTGTTAAAGAAAGTGTGTATTATTAGTTCATTATACTGCAGGTGTTAAAGTGAGTGTATTATAGTGAAGGTGTTAGTTAAAGGCAGTGTATAATAGTGCAGGTGTTAAAGCTAGTGTATTAAAATGCACATGTTAGACAAAGCTAGTGTATTACAGTGCAAGTGAAAGGTAAAGGTAGTGTATAATTGTACAGATTTTAGTGTGTAATTACGAAGACGTTTGTATAATTGTGCAGTTGTAGAACGATGTAATTATTACAGATCTTACGATGAAGGAAGGTAAACAAGGTATCTTAATATCTGTAAAGTAAGCAAGTTGATACACAAGACACATGTACAACACTTAAGTGTCTGTGTTCTTGAAACGTGGCTTCTGCGCAACAGGCTTCTTCAGGGGAATACGACACTGAAGACTTCTGGGTGTTATTGGCAGTGCTACTGCTGATATTGTTAGTTCTAATCGTGTTAGCACTGGTGCTGGTGTTGCTACTAGTGCTAGAACTTATATGTGATTGTTGTTGTTTTGTTATTTTTGTTACCGTTGTTTTGCTTTAATGTGATCAGTCCGTCAGCTCTGGTAGTCAGTCTCTCAGGCTTGTTATATTCGCCTTTATTCGACTGAAGAAGCCTGTTGTCCAGGCGAAACTTTTGGGCAATATACATATCCAAATGTTGTACTTGTGTCATATTAATGAACTTGTCAGTATTGTATACCGTCAGTAAGCTGAAAACTTAGATGTTTTGTTAAGGTGTTGGGAATGTGTGGGAAGGTGGGGGTGTTTTGGCAGCGTTGATGCATGTGGACATGTTCTCAGAACACTCGCTTGTTTTTGTCAAGTATTATGTAGTCAGTGGCTTATCCAAGGGCAGGGATAGAAGGAAGAGGCGGCCACACCATGTAATTATAATAGACACAGATAACGCCTTGCCTGTAAAGGAGCTAGAGGTAAGAGCCACTTCTCCACGCACGGTTAACCCTCTGCAAGGGGGACCTTCATGGTATTCACAGTTATCAGCTTCCGTGGCAGCAGAGATTTGCTACCGTGTATCCTAGACTCAGAATTCCAAGGAATTAGATTCTTCGTCTCGCTCTGCTGCATCTTAAGAAAGTTTTCTCCCCAGTTCAATACAGAGGTGATGTACGAAGACAGTAGAAGAGGAGGTTATCAGTCCCTCATCCTTGCAGAGCTGTACACATAAGGCTGTGGGAGATTAATCAGTCCCTTATCCTTGCAGAGCTGTACACATAAGACAGTGGGAGATGGGGTAAACATTCCCTCAGCCTGGAAGACGGTGTTCAGTACCTTGGTAGTGTTGCTTAGTTGTTTCGTTGTGCGAATGATGTCAGGACGCTTGTGTGTGACCTTAGTAAACAAATAGTGAGTACAAATAGAGAGCGTGTCTGTCTCGCGCCCAGCAGACGGAGGATCAAGCCTCCACAAAGTATTGCGATGAATAACCCAAATAGGTTTAGCGCTTAACATGAATTAAATTAAAAAAAAAGTAACCATCGCTTATTTTAATAGATACCGACTTGATAATGGTCAAGGACAGACCGAAACGTCGTTTAAAGTTGCCTCCTCCAGAGTGTAAGCCATTTGTGCAAACGTTGCAGGAGTGACGCTAGAGGCAGGTGTTAGGGTAGAGTATATGATGTTCAAAGATGGGCTTTTCAACATTTACGTTTTAAATGCCTGTAATTCCCCAAAGATGAACTGTGTGCCTAGGACACAACAAACATTACCTCTCTGGATTAACCATACCACGGGCGGGGTTAGAACCCGCGATCAGAGAGTCTTAAAACTCAGTCTGGAGTTTTGAGACTCTCGGGATTGTAATACTGAGGCCCTGCAACAGGACGAGTGCCAGCAGTGTTCCTCTGTGTGGAGGCAGCAGGAGAACGGTTGTCATCAGTGGTCACCAGACTAGGCAGTGAGACGAGCTGGTCACCAGACTAGGCAGTGAGACGAGCTGGTCACCAGACTAGGCAGTGAGACGAGCTGGTCACCAGACTAGGCAGTGAGACGAGCTGGTCACCAGACTAGGCAGTGAGACAGCTGGTCACCAGACTAGCAGTGAGACGAGCTGGTAACCAGACCAGGCAGTGAGACGAGCTGGTCACCAGACTAGGCAGTGAGACGAGCTGGTAACCAGACTAGGCAGTGAGACGAGCTGGTCACCAGACTAGACAGTGAGACGAGCTGGTCACCAGACCAGGCAGTGAGACGAGCTGGTCACCAGACTAGGCAGTGAGACGAGCTGGTCACCAGACTAGGCAGTGAGACGAGCTGGTAACCAGACCAGGCAGTGAGACGAGCTGGTCACCAGACTAGACAGTGAGACGAGCTGGTCACCAGACTAGGCAGTGAGACGAGCTGGTCACCAGACCAGGTGAAGCGTGACGGGAAGATGCTTGGGTAGCAGTGGTGGGTATCATAGTGGTGTATTGATGTGGGTAGCAGTGGTGGGTATCATAGTGGTGTATTAATGTGGGTAGCTGTGGTGGGTATCATAGTGGTGTATTAATGTGGGTAGCTGTGGTGGGTATCATAGTGGTGTATTAATGTGGGTAGCTGTGGTGGGTATCATAGTGGTGTATTAATGTGGGTAGCTGTGGTGGGTATCATAGTGGTGTATTAATGTGGGTAGCTGTGGTGGGTATCATAGTGGTGTATTAATGTGGGTAGCTGTGGTGGGTATCATAGTGGTGTATTGATGTGGGTAGCAGTGGTGGGTATCATAGTGGTGTATTAATGTGGGTAGCTGTGGTGGGTATCATAGTGGTGTATTGATGTGGGTAGCAGTGGTGGGTATCATAGTGGTGTATTAATGTGGGTAGCTGTGGTGGGTATCATAGTGGTGTATTGATGTGGGTAGCTGTGGTGGG
Source organism: Cherax destructor (assembly GCA_009830355.1). NCBI lineage: Eukaryota > Metazoa > Arthropoda > Malacostraca > Decapoda > Parastacidae > Cherax > Cherax destructor. The sequence continues at coordinate 178,599 of WNWK01001280.1, read as the reverse complement.
TATCATAGTGGTGTATTAATGTGGGTAGCTGTGGTGAGTATCATAGTGGTGTATTGATGTGGGTAGCAGTGGTGGGTATCATAGTGGTGTATTAATGTGGGTAGCTGTGGTGGGTATCATAGTGGTGTATTAATGTGGGTAGCAGTTGTGGGTATCATAGTGGTGTATTGATGTGGGTAGCTGTGGTGAAAAAGCCGCTTCCAGTTTATTGGATCAAGAGCCTTTAAAGGCTCTTGAAAACGCTTATGAGAGACAGAAACAAACACTGCTGAGAATTAAACATGGTGTGTGGGCACCTCAAGGCGTGTTTGGAAAGCGAGTCAATGGGTCGGAAATGTTACACGGGGTTTTAGGGAGGCTGGTAATAGGCGTGATTGAAGGTAGATACGATGGAAGGGTTACTGGTAGATGAGTAGATTGTGCCACCTGTCGGATACCGCAGGCTGGCTACCAGTCAAGATTATACCTAACTCGTCAGGCTCTGTAGTTATTATGCTTACAGGGAAGTGCTAAATACTGAGGGGTTAGTCAGTGTCTAGGGGGAATGGGAAGTCATCGCTTGTGATCAGAGGAAGAAGGTAGCTCCAATTCCTCGGATCAAGAAAAAATAGGCAGAAGTACTTTTAACTCCCCAAAAAATTGGACACAGAGGGTAGTAGTCAAAGTGAAATCAGAGGTCACACAGTACTCGCCTCAGCTCTATTCTTCAAGGCACAGTACTCGCCTCAGCTCTATTCTTCAAGGCACAGTACTCACCTCAGCTCTATTCTTCAAGGCACAGTACTCGCCTCAGCTCTATTCTTCAAGGCACAGTACTCGCCTCAGCTCTATTCTTCAAGGCACAGTACTCGCCTCAGCTCTATTCTTCAAGGCACAGTACTCGCCTCAGCTCTATTCTTCAAGGTACAGTACTCACCTCAGCTCTATTCTTCAAGGCACAGTACTCGCCTCAACTCTATTCTTCAAGGCACAGTACTCGCCTCAGCTCTATTCTTCAAGGTACAGTACTCACCTCAGCTCTATTTTTCAAGGCACAGTACTCGCCTCAGCTCTATTCTTCAAGGCACAGTACTCACCTCAGCTCTATTCTTCAAGGCACAGTACTCACCTCAGCTCTATTCTTCAAGGCACAGTACTCGCCTCAACTCTATTCTTCAAGGTACAGTACTCACCTCAGCTCTATTCTTCAAGGCACAGTACTCACCTCAGCTCTATTCTTCAAGGCACAGTACTCGCCTCAACTCTATTCTTCAAGGCACAGTACTCACCTCAGCTCTATTCTTCAAGGCACAGTACTCACCTCAGCTTTATTCTTCAAGGCACAGTACTCGTCTCAACTCTATTCTTCAAGGCACAGTACTCACCTCAGCTCTATTCTTCAAGGCACAGTACTCACCTCAGCTCTATTCTTCAAGGTACAGTACTCACCTCAACTCTATTCTTCAAGGCACAGTACTCACCTCAGCTCTATTCTTCAAGGCACAGTACTCATCTCAACTCTATTCTTCAAGGCACAGTACTCACCTCAGCTCTATTCTTCAAGGCACAGTACTCACCTCATCTCTATTCTTCAAGGCACAGTACTCACCTCAGCTCTATTCTTCAAGGTACAGTACTCGCCTCAACTCTATTCTTCAAGGCACAGTACTCACCTCAGCTCTATTCTTCAAGGCACAGTACTCACCTCAGCTCTATTCTTCAAGGCACAGTACTCACCTCAACTCTATTCTTCAAGGCACAGTACTCACCTCAGCTCTATTCTTCAAGGCACAGTACTCACCTCAACTCTATTCTTCAAGGCACAGTACTCACCTCAGCTCTATTCTTCAAGGCACAGTACTCACCTCATCTCTATTCTTCAAGGCACAGTACTCACCTCAGCTCTATTCTTCAAGGCACAGTACTCGCCTCAACTCTATTCTTCAAGGCACAGTACTCACCTCAGCTCTAGTCTTCAATTCACAGTACTCACCTCAGCTCTATTCTTCAAGGCACAGTACTCACCTCAGCTCTTTTCTTCAAGGCACAGTACTCGCCTCAACTCTATTCAAGGCACAGTACTCACCTCAGCTCTATTCTTCAAGGCACAGTACTCGCCTCAACTCTATTCTTCAAGGCACAGTACTCACCTCAGCTCTATTCTTCAAGGCACAGTACTCACTTCAACTCTATTCTTCAAGGCACAGTACTCACCTCAGCTCTATTCTTCAAGGCACAGTACTCACCTCAGCTCTATTCTTCAAGGCACAGTACTCGCCTCAACTCTATTCTTCAAGGCACAGTACTCACCTCAGCTCTATTCTTCAAGGCACAGTACTCACCTCAGCTCTATTCTTCAAGGCACAGTACTCACCTCAACTCTATTCTTCAAGGCACAGTACTCACCTCAGCTCTATTCTTCAAGGCACAGTACTCACCTCAACTCTATTCTTCAAGGCACAGTACTCACCTCAGCTCTATTCTTCAAGGCACAGTACTCACCTCATCTCTATTCTTCAAGGCACAGTACTCACCTCAGCTCTATTCTTCAAGGCACAGTACTCGCCTCAACTCTATTCTTCAAGGCACAGTACTCACCTCAGCTCTTGTCTTCAATTCACAGTACTCACCTCAGCTCTATTCTTCAAGGCACAGTACTCACCTCAGCTCTATTCTTCAAGGCACAGTACTCGCCTCAACTCTATTCAAGGCACAGTACTCACCTCAGCTCTATTCTTCAAGGCACAGTACTCGCCTCAACTCTATTCTTCAAGGCACAGTACTCACCTCAGCTCTATTCTTCAAGGCACAGTACTCACCTCAGCTCTATTCTTCAAGGCACAGTACTCGCCTCAACTCTATTCTTCAAGGCACAGTACTCACCTCAGCTCTATTCTTCAAGGCACAGTACTCACCTCAACTCATTTTTTCATTCCCATATCCGACATGAAAACTTAAGTCATATTACCGTATCATCCTCAGCAGATGATACTAGAATTCGTATGGGCGTGGCGTCCATTGTGGGCACAGCAAACCTCCAGATGATATTAACCAGGTGTTTCAACGGGCCCAAGAAAACAGTGTGATGTTCAATGAGGATAAATTTCAGCTACTCCGCTGTGGAGAGGACAATGGGAAACTAAAAATCAGAATAGAGTATAAAACAAACTCAGATAACGAGCACAAAGGTGACTGGAACTTGTGACACCGTTTTTCATTAACTAGTCACAACTACTCATTGGGGTAGAAGAGTGCGAGGGGCTTAGGACTGATGATATCAGATCATCTTACTTTCAGCGATAAGAACATAAGACAGAAGGAACACTGCAGCAGGCCTACTAGCCCTACAGACCACATCATAATGTGGCGTTGCTGTAATAAACGCAAGGAAAAAGGTAAGCTGAATAATTAGAAACTTCAAAAGAAGAGATTCCAAACCAGTGATACAGAGAACCTTCACTGCCAGCAAAAATTCAATCAAGCACCTAATTTATTGGCACCGCTGGAAGTCCATCGAAGCGTAGTCTTTAGAACGTAGGCGAGAAAGGTACATCAAAAATTACAAATAAAAATTCTCGAGGCATTGGTACAAAATTTGCACACCTAAATCACTCCCTACGAAAGAATGAGGCTTGACAGACGGTGCGAAATACGAGGAATGAAATGCAGGGATATAACGAACACACATAGAGGTGATACAATAAGTGTAAAGGGACCAAGACTCAACCTTTCTTCATACATAAGGGTACTCATCGACAGACTCCTGGCTGTCTTCAAGATGGAACTTGATCAATTCCTCAGGTCAGTTCCTGATCAGCCGGGCTATGGCGTATACCATGGACAGTCAGTGTACTGCCAGTGCTGACAGCTTGGTTGTTGAGGCTATCAACGGTGGAGGGTGGAAGAGTCTCCAGGTAACAGCCTTCAGCAGGAATGTGAGCGTCCTCAGTTTTTTTAGGTTTAATTAATTTCTCATGTATTTTAAGTCTGAGCGCACTAGCTTGACTGTTAGGGTTACCTGTTAGTAGTTAGTGAGCTCTCTTCGGTGTTAGAGAGCTGTCTTCAGTGTTAAAGAGGTGTCTTCAATGTTAGAGAGCTGTCTTCAGTGTTAAAGAGGTCTTCAGTGTTAGAGAGTTGTCTTCAGTGTTAGTTTAAAGATATATATTTTTTCATTTATGTTAATGTACAAATTTATAATTTTGTACCAAAAGAGCCTTTGAAAACTTACCTAACCTTATTATAACAAAACGCAATTTAATTTAGCCTAATCCAACTAAATATATTTTAGATAAGTTTACATTAATTTAATAATAAACAAACACAATGAAATATATTTTTTTCCGTTAGGTTCAGAATAATTTTTGCGAAATTATTGCATACACAAATTTTCGCTTGTCTTATTCGGCAAAAAGAACGTTGCTATTTAAGCCAAAATCGCAAGTTTTAGCTATTCGACAACGCTCTTCTTGCTAATTAGGCAAACTAAAATTTGTGTATGCAATAATTTCGCAAAAATCATTCTGAACCTAACGAAAAAAAATATATTTCATTGTGTTTGTTTATTATTAAATTATTGTAAACTTATCTAAAATATATTTAGTTGGATTAGGCTAAATTAAATTGTGCTTGTTATAATAAGGTCAAATAAGTTTTCTAAGGTTCTTTTGGTACAAAATTATTAATTTTTACATTAACATAAATGAAAAAAATATATCTTTAAATGTATAAGAGAAAATTTGACTGGTAGGGAGCCAAATTCTTAGTTTTCTTTCCTCCGCTTGTATCTTTTTGTAGTATGTTGGTAACACTGATTAATGAGACGAGCCCCTGATTTAAAAGACTTTTTTTCTGGCATCACTGACAGCGAGACACGCCTCTAGTTTCAAAAGATCTTCCATATAACTTTTGTCTAATGCTTTGATAACACTTGCAAGTAATACAAGCCGCTAGCTTAAGAGGTCTAGCATATCAGCTTTCCTTAAATACAGCCACTATATTCACAGTTTCGCCTGAGTCTGCTAGTTAACAATGTTTGTGTTGAATTTTCAAATCATCCACAGCAGATAGATTAATTCTTCTGTTTAGTCCTTCAGGCTCTCCAGGATGAGATTTCATCTGCTCTCACTGTCTTATTCTTATCAGTACACAGGAGGAAGAAACATATGACGACGTTTCGGTCCGACTTGCAACATTAACTGTCATCAGTCCAGTACTAGTGTAATATATGTGATCAAATAGGATTTATAGCAGGCTCCCTGCCAAGCCTTAGTTGTACCCTGCGCAGGCGTCGCCAGGCATCTCTCTCACTCTGGATAGACAGACGAGACAGGCGGACGAAACACAAGTGCTAAGGGGTTGTGTGTTGTTCCAGTATTGTGCCTTATTATTCTTTAGTGCAGCGTTATATTTAATTTTAGTCTACTCTACTTTATTCTTGGTGCTTGGCTCAAATGACTTAAAAAAAAATTAAACTTCACTTATATACATCTATCGCATGATATCCCTTGAACTCCTTGGAACGTAGGCCATAAAGGCACACCACAATTTACCCCTGGGAAACCCTGAAGGAACTGGTCCCAAACCAACTAACCGAAATGAATGAACACAAGAAGCTTACCAGACGGTCCAGTAAAAAGCCGGAGCGGGACAAGTGTACCAAAAACTCAAAGTGTTAGGGGTCCCCGACTTTTCAACGCCCTCTCTTGGTGCATAAGGCAAAATTACCACCGTATCTCTGGCTGTCTTCAAGTGGGAACTTGATAAGTTCCTCATATCGATTCCTTGCCAGCCGGGCTGTGGTTCGTTTGTTGGACTGCGTAGGCCCAGCATTAACAACCTGGTTCATCAGCTCTTGATCCACCAGGAGGTCTGGTCTGGGACCGGGCCGCTGGAACCTTGATCTCCGGTAGCATCCTTCAGGTATACGTCACGGAAATATACCTCCTTATATCGCTATCCTTGACTCGTAAACTTAAATAATATAAGAAGATTGTCATTAATCTTCGTTCGGGGTTCAGAACCTCTTCTGTGACCCTCACCCAGATGAAATCTTTTCAAGATTCAGGACATAAAATGCAAATATAAATTGAGCAATTAGAAACGTTTTTGGTACTATAAACGGAATTGTGTTTTTTCATTAGGACTCTTTGTCGCACCCCTGAAACGCCATCGCCCACCCCCGGAGGGGGGGGCGTTCACCCCTGGCTGGCAACCCTTGATCTAGATAGAGGTAGATGGTTCTCAGCAGACAGCGACGCTGAGGACTTCCCCAGTTCTCTGCTGTCTGTCTTGACTATGTAGTCCCTTGTAATGTAATAGTAACTACATATGTAATAGTAACTACATATGTAATAGTAACTACATATGTAATAGTAACTCCAGATGTGATAGTAACTCTGCGTCCCCAGACCAGGTTTACCAGAGTACTTTCCGTCGTCCCCAGACCAGGTTTACCAGAGTACTTTCCGTCGTCCCCAGACCAGGTTTACCAGAGTACTTTCCGTCGTCCCCAGACCAGGTTTACCAGAGTACTTTCCGTCCTCCCCAGACCAGGTTTACCAGAGTACTTTCCGTCGTCCCCAGACCAGGTTTACCAGAGTACTTTCCGTCGTCCCCAGACCAGGTTTACCAGAGTACTTTCCGTCGTCCCCAGACCAGGTTTACCAGAATACTTTCCGTCCTCCCCAGACCAGGTTTACCAGAGTACTTTCCGTCGTCCCCAGACCAGGTTTACCAGAGTACTTTCCGTCCTCCCCAGACCAGGTTTACCAGAGTACTTTCCGTCCTCCCCAGACCAGGTTTACCAGAGTACTTTCCGTCCCCCCAGACCAGGTTTACCAGAGTACTTTCCGTCCTCCCCAGACCAGGTTTACCAGAGTACTTTCCGTCCTCCCCAGACCAGGTTTACCAGAATACTTTCCGTCGTCCCCAGACCAGGTTTACCAGAGTACTTTCCGTCGTCCCCAGACCAGGTTTACCAGAGTACTTTCCGTCCTCCCCAGACCAGGTTTACCAGAGTACTTTCCGTCCCCCCAGACCAGGTTTACCAGAGTACTTTCCGTCCTCCCCAGACCAGGTTTACCAGAGTACTTTCCGTCCTCCCCAGACCAGGTTTACCAGAGTACTTTCCGTCCTCCCCAGACCAGGTTTACCAGAGTACTTTCCGTCCCCCCAGACCAGGTTTACCAGAGTACTTTCCGTCCTCCCCAGACCAGGTTTACCAGAGTACTTTCCGTCCTCCCCAGACCAGGTTTACCAGAGTACTTTCCGTCCCCCCAGACCAGGTTTACCAGAGTACTTTCCGTCCTCCCCAGACCAGGTTTACCAGAGTACTTTCCGTCCTCCCCAGACCAGGTTTACCAGAGTACTTTCCGTCCTCCCCAGACCAGGTTTACCAGAGTACTTTCCGTCCCCCCAGACCAGGTTTACCAGAGTACTTTCCGCCCTCCCCAGACCAGGTTTACCAGAGTACTTTCCGTCCTCCCCAGACCAGGTTTACCAGAGTACTTTCCGTCCTCCCCAGACCAGGTTTACCAGAGTACTTTCCGTCCTCCCCAGACCAGGTTTACCATGAGTACTTTCCGTCCTCCCCAGACCAGGTTTACCAGAGTACTTTCCGTCCTCCCCAGACCAGGTTTACCAGAGTACTTTCCGTCCCCCAGACCAGGTTTACCAGAGTACTTTCCGTCCCCCCAGACCAGGTTTACCAGAGTACTTTCCGTCCTCCCCAGACCAGGTTTACCAGAGTACTTTCCGTCCCCCCAGACCAGGTTTACCAGAGTACTTTCCGTCCCCCCAGACCAGGCTTTACCAAGTACTTTCTGTCCTCCCCAGCACAGGTTTATAAGTCTTTCCGTACTCCCAGACAGGTTACCTGAGTGACTTTGTTATTGCCCTGAGACCAGGTTTACCAGAGTTTTCAGTCACCCAGACCAGGTTTCACCTGAGAGTTTTGAGGGTCCTCCCCAGCCCAGGTTTCACCTGAGACTTTCGTTACGGGTCACCGATGTTTGTTATTAAAGTACTTTCCGCACGATGGTTTTTGAAGGTCACGGACTCTGTTTACAAAGCATTTTGTTTGTTTAAGTCATATGATGTTTTTATTTAAAGGTAAAACACTGATGATGGAAGGACTTAAGACTGTTTGTTGAAGGTCACCTGATGATTTGTTTGTTGAAGGTCACCTGATGACGTGTTTGTTGAAGGTCACCTGATGATTGTTTATTGAAGGTCACCTGATGATTTGTTTATTGAAGGTCACCTGATGACGTGTTTGTTGAAGGTCACCTGATGACTTGTTTGTTGAAGGTCACCTGATGATTTGTTTATTGAAGGTCACCTGATGATTTGTTTATTGAAGGTCACCTGATGTGTTTGTTGAAGGTCACCTGATGATGTGTGTGTTGAAGGTCACCTGATGACGTGTTTGTTGAAGGTCACCTGATGACGTGTTTGTTGAAGGTCACCTGATGATTTGTTTATTAAAGGTCACCTGATGATTTGTTTGTTGAAGGTCACCTGATGACGTGTTTGTTGAAGGTCACCTGATGATGTGTGTGTTGAAGGTCACCTGATGACGTGTTTGTTGAAGGTCACCTGATGACATGTTTGTTGAAGGTCACCTGATGACGTGTTTGTTGAAGGTCACCTGATGACGTGTTTGTTGAAGGTCACCTGATGACGTGTTTGTTGAAGGTCACCTGATGACGTGTTTGTTGAAGGTCACCTGATGACGTGTTTGTTGAAGGTCACCTGATGACGTGTTGAAGGTCACCTGATGACTTGTTTGTTGAAGGTCACCTGATGACGTGTTTGTTGAAGGTCACCTGATGACGTGTTTGTTGAAGGTCACCTGATGACGTGTTTGTTGAAGGTCACCTGATGACGTGTTTGTTGAAGGTCACCTGATTTGTTTGTTGAAGGTCACCTGATGATGTGTTTGTTGAAGGTCACCTGATGACGTGTTTGTTGAAGGTCACCTGATGACGTGTTTGTTGAAGGTCACCTGATGACTTGTTTGTTGAAGGTCACCTGATGACGTGTTTGTTGAAGGTCACCTGATGACGTGTTTGTTGAAGGTCACCTGATGACTTGTTTGTTGAAGGTCACCTGATGACGTGTTTGTTGAAGGTCACCTGATGACTTGTTTGTTGAAGGTCACCTGATGACGTGTTTGTTGAAGGTCACCTGATGACGTGTTTGTTGAAAGTCATCTGATGACGTGTTTGTTAAAGGCCACCTGCTGACGTGTGTGTTGAAGGTCACCTGATGACGTGCCTGTTGAAGGTCACCTGAAGACTTATAAAAAAACAATTAATTCACCTAATTGCCCGGGGAATGGGACGCAATTAGGTTTGATCCGAGGACGGTGATGGTTGCTTTGATTCCTTGGATCAAGAGCCCTTGACTAGTATCAAGGGTGACTGACCTTGAATGGTCCGGTTAAAACCGGAAACGTGTGTTGACGATAATTTGGCCAACCAGGTTTGTGGGTGATCTAGTTTTTAGTGAGACTAGGTTGTATGTTCCCACAGTGTGGGGGTATCCTGTTCTGTGTGATGGTTATATTGTGGGAACATCCACAATGTGGGGTATCCTGTTCTGTGTGATGGTTATATTGTGGGAACACCCACAGTGTGGGGGTATCCTGTTCTGTGTGATGGTTATATTGTGGGAACACCCACAGTGTGGGGGTATCCTGTTCTGTGTGATGGTTATATTGTGGGAACACCCACAGTGGGGGTATCCTGTTCTGTGTGATGGTTATATTGTGGGAACACCCATAGTGTGATAGTTACATTGTGGGAACACCACACACAGTGGATGTTCTGTATGGGTGTGGAAACTAAAGCTAATTGTGCTTCCATGTCATATTCCATTTATATTTACATGAAGTAATGATCAGTCTGAGCTGGGAGACGTCGGTAGGGTCATGAAGATGTCGCCATACATTTATTAAAGTGTGTTCCGCGAGTGGCGTATTCACTGAAATGGAGACGATAAGGGTACACTGTATCGGGGTCCCAGATTATTCAACATCTTACCAGAAGATATCAGAAACACTTGTGGAACAAGTGCAGAAGTCCTCAAGAGGAAGCTGGACCAGGAGCCACATCAACCAGGCTGTGATGGATATGTGGGTCAGTGGGCCTCCAGCAGCAACAGCCTGGTTGACCAGGCTAGCACTAGACGAACCTGGCCCATGCAGGAGTAGACTCATTAAAAAAGGAATATAAAGGGGGTAACATATACAAGGAGTGTGATATATTACACAAATAACCCGCAGATAGAAAACAGAAACTTGCTACGACGTTTCGGTCCCACTTGGACCATTGTTGGAGTCACGGTGTTGACGACAGATACTATATGGGAGAGGCGTGCAGCATCCAGACTGCTCTGTGCTCAAGCACACTCCCTCAGGAGGACGGTGAGGATGTTGGACGATGGGAACACAGATGCGACCACAAAAACCAAAGGTGTGGTTTTGGCTGGTCTGTGTGGCGCCACTACAACCCACGCCCTCCCCACGTGCATCTCTTCCCCTCGCCCCCTCCCCTGCCCAACACCCACACCGTGGGCGTGGGTTGCTACCTTGTAGACAAGAGGGTACCTCCGAGATACTTTTTTTTCTTCAAAAACTCAGTGAATCTTTATTGAGGAAACGATTGAGGGAAACGTTGTACAGGTGTCTCACTCTTCTACTTGTCGGTTTTCGAAAGCATTTATCACGGTATTTTTAATATATGGAATTGAACTCAGCGTGTTAATGACAACAGCCTGGTTGATCAGACCCTGATCCACCTTGAAGCCTGGTCTCAGACCTGGCCTTCGGGGCGTTGACCCCCGAAACCCTCTCCAGGTATACTCCAGGCATACAGAGTGATAGCAGAAGCTGGTTGCGTTTCCCCCTCATGTTCCATCACGCGGGGTGGATCCTGTGCGTCAGGGGTGGGTCCTGTGCGTCAGGGGTGGGTCCTGTGCGTCAGGTAATGAACTTTCCGTGTCTGAACTATAACACTTCACTAGGGCAATGAGGATATCGTCAAGTGTTCAGTTCAGAGTTCAGTTGAGGGTTCAGCAGCTTCAGAGTTTTCGTTTTCATCTGCGCTGAAGTTACTCTTACCTGGGAGTTACTATTGTCACACTTTGCGTCAATATGTACTGGAATGCGATCAAATTTATGAATTCAGAGACAGTTCGCTCAGAAATGAAATGTTCGAGATACCTGGAGAGGGTTTCTGGGGTCAACGCCCCCGCGGCCCGGTCTGAAACCAGGCCTCGTTATGTCAAAGTATTTTATCCACAGTGGTATATTACCAACCATTCTGGAAAAAATCCCTGACTTTGCTCACTGTAAATAAAGCATTACCACGTGCGTGCGCGCGGTGTGTGTGTGTGTGTGTGTGTGTGTGTGTGTGTGTGTGTGTGTGTGGCGGGGGGTTACCCAATTAATATTTACATTAATAACTCATTACAATTGTGACCAGGTGTGGACGTGCGAATGGTTCATTTCTCTCTCTCCCTCCGTCTCCCTCTCCCTCTCCCTCTTCCTCTCCCTCTCCCTCTCCCTCTCCCTCCCTCTCCCTCCCCTCCCTCCCTCTCCCTCCCCTCCCTCTCCCTCTTCCTCTCCCTCTCCCTCTCCCTCCCTCTCCCTCTCCCTCTCCCTCTCCCTCTCCCTCTCCCTCTCCCTCTCTTCCAACATATTGTCGGTAGTTCTACCAACGTTTATATGTTCTTCATTCATTACCTTTGTAATCTTTTTGACTTCCGCCCACAAGATGGGTATGGGGGGGGTGCATAATAAAGATATTAAAAAAAAAAAAAAACTCAGGATGACCCATACAGTGCGCAGGAGAAACGAAGTTTTTGAAAACTTCATTACAGAGCTAGACAAAAAATATATATACCTATAAATATACATGTATACACACTAAATTATATGCATTTATATGCATATGTTGTGCCGAATAGGTGAAACTGGTCAATTAGCAAGAACTCATTTAAAATTAAGTCCTTTCTAAAAAATTTTCTTATACGTTTAAAGATATATTTTTTTCATTTATGTTAATGTAAAAAAATAATAATTTTGTACCAAAAGAACCTTAGGAAACTTACTCAACCTTATTATAACAAGCGCAGTTTAATTTAGCCTAATCCAACGAAATATATTTTAGATAAGTTTACAATAATTTAATAAACACAATGAAATATATTTTTTTTCGTTAGGTTCAGAATGATTTTTGCGAAATTATTGCATACACAAATTTTCGCTTGTCTTATTCGGCAAGAAGAGCGTTGCTATTTAAGCCAAAATCGCACATACATATACATACAGAGTTTCGACTTAATTGTTGCAATAACCTCGCGGAAACCAGAGTCTGAATATCAACAAAAATACATTTCACTGATGCTAAGCAACAACTTAATATAGGTTGAGCCAAGGCAAGTTAGGCAGGATTATGCTACGTTGTGTTACATTGATTTACTAAGGTCATGCGAGGTCACTAAGCTAGTCTGCTGCCAGAATATTAAACTGCACACCACTTTAACTGAGACAAATATATGAATACTTAATAGAACAGATATATTTCAAGCATTCATTCTTATTGTAATGTGGCACACATGACCGATTGTGTATGTGTAACACGGGAGAAAGAGGGATTTAGGGGTAGATAAGAGTGTTAGGGAGGCAGGGAAGAAGAATGGGAGGGTAGAGGGAGGGAAGAAGAACGATTCCCTCTCTCTCTACAATATACATAAAGCTGTCAAATTGAACTTTGTAAGTTTGAAAATCGTGATGAGTGATGGTAGTGTGTTTAAACTGAAGGTGTCATGAGGCTGATGAAGGGCTCTTGATCCAGGAAATTGTAGCTACTCTTTCTCTGCTTTGGTTCCCATGTGATTGGTTCCCATCCCCGAGTAGCTGAGTGACTCGTGTGGTTGTGTTGCTGTGCGTGTTTTGCTGTACGTGTGTGTGAGAGCTGTGCTACAACACTGAGGGAACACACCCATGGGTAAGTGTGTTATCTCTCAGATGTCTCACACTTGCTCTCTCTCACACTTACCTACTTGAGGGTGGGGGGAGGGGGGAATAATCGCGGCCTTACAACCTCCCCCTCCCCATACAGTCAGCCTACATACACACCCACATTTTCCCCCCGTCCCCCAACACGTATGTACTGATACTGATAGTAAATCCCCGTAAGCTACCACTGCGCTTATCGTGTCTTTCCGGACGAAAGATATCTGGCGTAAGTATCGCCTCTTGTTGGTAATCTTTCCTCTTGTTGGTAATCTTTCGTAGTATTGGTGTAGAACACCTTATTGAGTTATTATGGAAGCCACTCACGGAACGGATGGTATTTGAACCCATGGCATTCGAGTTCTAAAACGCATAGGTCATGAGTTCAAACCCCACTATTTCTGTGGTTTGTTTGCAGTCGTGTTATTGTGATACCCTGAGTCAGTTGTTACGGAAGAATCTCGCGAGAACATCTCTTGTTTTTTTTCAGGTTCACGTAAGTCTCGGAGAACGTCTTGTTAAGGTCTTATTTTGGAGGTGTTCTGGAGGAAGCCTCGCTGGTGGCTTCGCTTGTTTAATACCTCGTTGTAGGACACTCGTAGCGGATTTCGGGAGGGAAGGTAGTGGTGGTGGTACCGCAGAATACATGTAGCAGAGGTCAGGGAGAGTGAGGAAGCTTGGAGTAGTAATGTAGAACTCAAAGTAGCGGAATCTGCCTTTTTATTAGACGACGTTTCGCCCTTAATATGTCTTTATGAAATAGATTGAGAGCGAAACGTGTTTATTCACTGCACGTTGTCGCAAAGGGAAGACATTATTGACTACGAGAGGAACCTACCCGTGTTCCAGATAGTACCTTCCTTTTCCTAGGTATCAGTACCTCAGTTTCTGTACGAGCGAAACAGAGAAGAATACCAAATATTATCTATCTTAAGTTAGGCTGAAGAAGAAGAGGAAATCGAGGGATTAACCCGGATGTGTTAATAACCCAGGGTTACGTTGTCCAAAAAAATCATATTATTACTCCTTCAGGGTACAGTGCCACTCTGAAGGAGGGGTGGAGATAAGTTGCAGTTTTTGAACTGTGGTATCGGCACGCCTCTGGCAACACAGTAATGGAGTGAGTGATGATGAAAGTGTTTCTTCTTCTTTTTCGGATCACTCTGCCTCGGTTGGAAACGGTTGGTGCGTTAAAATAAATAAATAAATAAATATATATATATATATATATATATATATATATATATATATATATATAGTGTGTGTGTGTGTGTGTGTGTGTGTGTGTGTGTGTGTGACAAGCCACGGGGAGGGGGGGGTAGAAATATTTAGCTCAAGTACTTTCACAATTCTCAGCGCGTCATCAGGAGCTATGCAGTGTTGCAAGGCAGCAACTGAAGGATTGAGGAGAAGTTTTTTCAGAGTAGCGCAGCGCGGGGTAACACCAGCCGCAGTCTCTTATCAGATGTAACTTTCCCTCAATCCTTCAGTTGCTGCCTTGCAACACTGCATAGCTCCTGTTTTCTCATACAAAAATTAATAATTTTGTACCAAAAGAACCTTAGAAAACTTACCTAACCTTATTATAACAAGCACAATTTAATTTCGCCTAATCCAACTAAATATATTTTAGATAAGTTTACAATAATTTAATAATAAACAAATACATTGAAATATATTTTGTTCGTTAAGTTCAGAATCATTTTTGCGAAATTATTGCATACACAAATTTTCAATGCTCTTCTTGTCTTATTCGGCAAGAAGAGCATTGCTATTTAAGACAAAATCGGAAGTTTTACCTATTCGGCACAACATATATACATACACGACTTCTACTGAAGCCAGGCACTGTGGATTATCTCCACAGTGCCTTCTCTTCACAGTTATACTGTGTATCACTGTGGAGAGGACTTATTTATATGGACATTGTACATAAAAATTTTAATTATTGACCTTGGCTTAGCTGGCTAACCTGTATGTTAGTGAACTTATTCTAGCTGGCTAACTTATACATTAGTAAACTTTTTTCTAGCTGTCTAACGTATGTAAGTAAATTAAGCCTGTTTTTTTTTCAGAAAACGCTTTAAAACGTCGAAAAATTCAATATAAACCAATTTTCTCGTATGACCCAGAACAGCCAACTAAACTCCTGGGTGCCTATACTGCTTCTAGGTGAAAGAGGGCAGGTAGCAGGGCACACAGGCTTGGCACCTGGGGCGGGTGTTGGCGTGCGGAAGTTAGGGCTCTTTTTTTTTGTAGGCACTTTACCTCCAGCAAGGTCACGACTGTCAAATCTTATTGTAGGGGCCGGAATAATCTTGTTTTCTCTTTTTTGTTGTTAATCAGCCGACCCATTTACATATTCCTGCACTAGCATTCTCTCTCTCTCTCTCTCTCTCTCTCTCTCTCTCTCTCTCTCTCTCTCTCTCTCTCTCTCTCTCTCTCTCTCTCTCTCTCTCTCTCTCTCTCTCTCTCTCTCTCTCTCTCTCTCTCTCTCTCTCTCTCTCTCTCATCTCCCTTCTTCTTTAACTCTGGTTAGCTTTATTCAGATTGCCTCGTCTCCCATTTTTATTTTTATCAAATTTTCTTAATTTCATTTAGATTCTCTTATCTCCCACTCTTATGGCCTTGTTTCTCTTGCTCTCTTGATCCATTTATTCAGGATTCATCCGTCTCTGCCTGCTTCCTTCTTGTGTTTACACTGCAACACTGGGGTGTTGCTGATGTGTTGTTTTTTCACATGTAGTGGAAAACCTGCCGTAGCACTGGGGCGGTGAGTCAGTGGAAGACCTCGGGCAGTTTAACCAGAACCGCCAGTGACCGGGTCAGTTTAACCAGAAGCTCCAGTGATCGAGTCAGTTTAACCAGAAGCTCCAGTGACCGGGTCAGTTTAACCAGAAGCTCCAGTGATCGAGTCAGTTTAACCAGAAGCTCCAGTGATCGAGTCAGTTTAACCAGAAGCTCCAGTGATCGAGTCAGTTTAACCAGAAGCTCCAGTGATCGAGTCAGTTTAACCAGAAGCTCCAGTGACCGAGTCAGTTTAACCAGAAGCTCCAGTGATCGAGTCAGTTTAACCAGAAGCTCCAGTGAACGAGTCAGTTTAACCAGAAGCTCCAGTGATCGAGTCAGTTTAACCAGAAGCTCCAGTGAACGAGTCAGTTTAACCAGAAGCTCCAGTGATCGAGTCAGTTTAACCAGAAGCTCCAGTGAACGAGTCATCACGTGACCAGGAGGAACGTCAACAGGGACTTATGTATTTCTCTTAACTACCACCACCTTCTTTCTCACTTTCGATCCACTAGTTCAGATTATTAATGATAAGGTTTAGAGAGAGTGGTTGTAGGGGCACAAGAGGAGAAAGGATGTGAAATGTGAAGGGAGGCAATAGTGATGGTAGTAGCAATGGTAGTGATAATGGAGTGGTAATCGTAGTGGGAGTAGAAGTAAGGACAAGAAAAGGGAGCAGTGCAGGAGGGCTAAGGTCCCACAAGGGGTACGACCAAAAACACAGGGGGAAAACTGAAGGACAGAAGGAAAACAGGAAAAAAAGGAAAAAAAATAGGAAAGGATAAGAGGTAGGGAGAGGATGAGGTCAAGTGACGAATGTTGTGAAGTTTAGGGGCATTTGACAGTGTAATGAGAAAGGAAGACATCAACAGAGACAAGGCCAGGACTAAGATTCACACAAGGAAAGTTGTGTATAAGGCGACGGCGACTGTGAAGGCTAGACAGTTTTAGCAGAGGACCAGTCAATAGGATGACTGTGGCGATCCCTAACATCACAGAATAGAGCATTATTGGTGTCGGCAAGCCCAACACTGTTTTTGTGTTATTTGAGTCTGTCAGAAAGAGAGCAGTGTACGTCATGGCGTACGTAACACTGTGGGCGGAGTGTGCGTCATGGTGTAACACTGTGGTCGGAGTGTGCGTCACCGTAACACCTGGGAAGAGGGGAGGGGGAGTGAGCGTCACATTATATAACAGTGGTCACGGGTGGCCGCGCACGACCTCACCTTCCACAAAAGGTAGGGTCCACTAGTCTTTTTTTTTTTGCATCCATCAATACAAGATGAAGTCTATGCAAATGAGCAGTGGTTCTCGGTATCTGGCGTACCCGCATGGAGATGCCGCAAGCATATTCCGCATTCCTGCCGTTATTTACCCGAGGTCTTAGGCCTGGACGCCATTTTTTGTTCAGAAGGGAAAAAAATAATTTTGTTTTTTGGCTTACAGAAGAGTGTTTGATGGGGGGGGTGTGGGGGGTGTCTGCAGCCTGGTGCCGGTGAAGGGCTTTACATCTGGGGATGTTGAGGTGTTCTCACCATTCCTGGGAGTAAGCCTAAATGAGCTCGCGTTTTTTCCAGGCGATGTATAAACCTTACGGATTTAGGGCTTATCATGAGTCTGTGTGTGTGTTTGTGAGAGAGAGAGCGAGAGCGAGCAAGCATATTCTTCCTTTCTTCTTATCCAATGTATTTCTCTCTCTCTCTCTCTCTCTCTCTCTCTCTCTCTCTCTCTCTCTCTCTCTCTCTCTCACACACACACACACACACACACACAATGTGAGCCTGGGTTCAGATTACCACTGGCAGTACTCACAAATGGAGAATATTGAATAGATCACAAAGGTTTGGTTATTAATTACAGGTAAGGGGGTGACCACACCCCTTACCTGACCTCGTAGTGTTCCTGCTGACTTCTGTTGACGCTGCTGCTGTTACTACTGCCTTGTTACTATTACTACTATTATTGCTGTTGCTGCTGTCATTATTGCTTCTGCCTACCTTGCAACTGCTGCCGCTGCTGCTTCTGTCGTGTCGTTCCTGCAGCTACTGTTGTTTCCGCTGCTGCTACTGTTCTTGCTGTTGCTGTTGCCTTGGTATAATCTTTCTCATTGTAGTTTTTGTTGCCTCTGCCTTACTTGTCAAGTCAATACAAGGTGCGTGAATTATCACCTTGTGTGTGTAATTCCCGTTATTAGCGCCATTGTTCCCTTCCTTCCTTCGTTGCCTCTTATTTCTTTAAGTTTTTTTTTTCCTTTGGTTTGGAATTGCAGTTATTTCTGTGGTTTATGGTTTTGCATCGACGCAAAAAAATGGTGGTTTTGACAAGAAGTTGTGTTTGTTGAGGCGAGGTTTAACTTGATCAGTGTGGCGAGAATCTCTAGTCATCCCGAACTGATGTTTGGCCAAGTTATCATGCCTGCCTTGGCCAAGTTATCATGCCTGCCTTGGCCAAGTTATCATGCCTGCCTTGGCCAAGTTATCATGCCTGCCTTGGCCAAGTTATCATGCCTGCCTTGGCCAAATTATCACGCCTGCTTTTGCGTGATAATTTGAACCCATAGGACATTTGAACTCATAGGACAGGATTTGAATCCATACGACAAGATCTGAACCCATAAAAGATTTACCTGCTAGTTTTAAGAGTGGCTTGCCTTAGGATTGAATTCTGTATCTTGCGGGAGTTGTGTCAGTGTCAAAACCACATGTGTGTGTGTGTGTGTGTAGTCATATATTTATGATTTCTTCTGTATGACAAATGCAGGTTTAAAGCTTGTTGTGCAATAATAATAATAATAATAATAATAATAATAATAATAATAATAATAATAATAATAAATGCAATTATTAAATTGTTGTGGTATTTAGTCATTAGTGTTACAGGAGATACTACAAATGTGTGACTATTAATTTGTGATTTACAAATGGTATGTAAACAATAGGTGGGTAACATCGCTGGTGTGAGCGAGCATTGTGTTCCCTTGTGTCTGTGTCTAGTTAATTACAAATTAAACTTAATGGCAGTAAAATATTTGCCCTTGTTGGGTCACTAATGAGGGATTGTGTTTCAGGTATGTGGGAGGCACCGGTGACGACCATCCTGACGCGTGAGTGTTTGTGTTGGTGTATGTAACACTAGTGGTGGAGGCTCTCTGGTTGTGTGTTGGTGTATGTAACACTAGTGGCGGAGGCTCTCTGGTTGTGTGTTGGTGTATGTAGCACTAGTGGTGGAGGCTCTCTGGTTGTGTGTTGGTGTATGTAACACTAGTGGTGGAGGCTCTCTGGTTGTGTGTTGGTGTATGTAACACTTCACTGGTGTTACATACACACACACGCACTCAGAGATGTTAGGAAGTATTTCCTCAGTCATAGAGTTGTCAGAAAGTGGAACAATCTGGAGAGTGATGTAGTGGAGGCATGATCCATACATAGCTTTAAGAAAAAGTATGATAAAGCTCATGGAGCAGGGAGAGAGTGGACATAGTAACGTCCAGCGAAGAGACGGGGCCAGGAGCTACGAATCGACCCCTGCAACTCTCTCTCTCTGGGCATAAAGTGAGTTGGTCTGTATATTGTAAGACTTCATTATTATTGCTGTTACATACCTCTTTGTGTTGTGCTCTTCGCCTCTCTTGTTCCTTCTTGCTGTAAACCTCTCTTGTATACAATCGTCAGGAACAGACCCATCAATGAGGTCAGCTTATCACTGCCTTCCCTTCAAGGTGCCTTCCCTTCAAGGTGCCTTCCCTTCAAGGTGCCTTCATGCCGGTGAAGGGCTGTCCATCCCTGGAATTGGAGCTCTCCTCCCTGTTCCTCTAGATCCCTGTAATGGGAGGTTTCTCCTGATCCTCTTGATCCCTGGAATTGAAGCTTCCCCTTCCCCCCCGTTCTTCCACTCAAACCTGATTTCGTCCCATTACCCAGGCGCCGTGTAACCCCCCTCTCTTCCCTGCGGGTTTAGCGCTTTTCCACGACTACGATGGCGTGGCAACTTTCCTGCCGTCTCTTGTCTCCTGGTTTTCTTGATTTATTTTCTCCAGCGTTTTCTCTCTCATTTGTTGCTCTGATTTCTTTACATTTTCCTCTTGCCGAGTCTTCGATTCGTGTCTTGTTTCATGTCTCACCGTCGTCCCTGTGTCCTGGTGACAGTTCATGTCTCACCGTCGTCCCTGTGTCCTGGTGACAGTTCGTGTCTCACCGTCGTCCCTGTGTCCTGGTGACAGTTCATGTCTCACCGTCGTCCCTGTGTCCTGGTGACAGTTCGTGTCTCACCGTCGTCCCTGTGTCCTGGTGACAGTTCATGTCTCACCGTCGTCCCTGTGTCCTGGTGACACCTTGGGTTTTGCTCTCCTCACTCTATCTTATTAGGTCTAACTTTTTCTCTGTTGTCTCATTGTTGTGTCATCTGCTCCGGATACTCATGTTTTGTTTACATGTACAGTAGACAAAATAAAGAATTAGACACATGTGTAATATCTGGTTATCTTTATTTGTAGACGTTTCACCCTCCAGTGGCTTTATCAATACAAGAACATGTGAAGCATGTAGAACTGTATACAAAAGAGGAGGTAATCAGTCCCTCATCACCAACAGTAGTCTTCAAGACAACGTTGCTTACCACCAACTCCAAGGCTGAGGGACTGATTACCTCATCTTTTGTATATAAGAACATAAGAATGGAAGAACACTGCAGAAGGCCTACTGGCCCATGCAAGGCAGGTCCTTATCAAAACCACCACTACCCAAAGCTACCCAAGAATTTACTCCCTTACCCACGTCTACACACTTCACATTATGTTGTCGTATTGTATTGATAAAGCCACTGGAGGGCGAAACGTCTACAAATAAAGATACCCACATGTTGCACTAATTCATCTTGAGTTTAACATAGTATATCGCTCGTATTTGCCGTCTGGCTGTTAACCTCTCTCGTTATTGTCTTATGTTGAATGTGTCTACCACCGCCACTGTCTGGGAGTATCAGTTCAGCTTTCTGGTGAGCTTTGGGCAGTATTTTCTGACCCGGCTCCATGCTGACCTCTGTATTGAATCTGGTAGTGGGAGGAGGATCGAGCCTTCACTCCTCCTTTGAGCTGAATCACCCGCACGGACTTAACGCTTTGCGTAAATATAAATATACGTGTATTTTCAGTCATACCTGTGTGTTGTGGTTCCTTCAGTAGTGGGACACCCACAAAATTATGTCACAATTGGTGTAGTGTAAATTTACAATTTCCCAGTTTGTGTTGCTACACTGTTGTCGTTTAGAAAGACAAGTGAGCACACACTAGGGGCGAAACGTTTTCTAATATGACCTGGTGTTTGCTTACGTGTCTTTTTAAACTAATTTGTCGGTGTCAGTTAGCGAGGTTTGTAGCACACTGTTGTATGTAGCACACTGTTGTATGTAGCACACTGTTGTATGTAGCACACTGTTGTATGTAGCACACTGTTGTATGTAGCACACTGTTGTATGTAGCACACTGTTGTATGTAGCACACTGTTGTATGTAGCACACTGTTGTATGTAGCACACTGTTGTATGTAGCACACTGTTGTATGTAGCACACTGTTGTATGTAGCACACTGTTGTATGTAGCACACTGTTGTATGTAGCACACTGTTGTATGTACCACACTGTTGTATGTAGCACACTGTTGTATGTACCACACTGTTGTATGTACCACACTGTTGTATGTAGCACACTGTTGTATGTACCACACTGTTGTATGTAGCACACTGTTGTATGTACCATACTGTTGTATGTACCACACTGTTGTATGTAGCACACTGTTGTATGTAGCACACTGTTGTATGTACCACACTGTTGTATGTACCACACTGTTGTATGTAGCACACTGTTGTATGTAGCACACTGTTGTATGTAGCACACTGTTGTATGTAGCACACTGTTGTATGTACCACACTGTTGTATGTAGCACACTTGATTGTATGTAGCACACTGTTGTATGTAGCACACTGTTGTATGTACACACTGTTGTATGTACCACACTGTTGTATGTAGCACACTGTTGTATGTAGCACACTGTTGTATGTACCACACTGTTGTATGTAGCACACTGTTGTATGTAGCACACTGTTGTATGTACCACACTGTTGTATGTAGCACACTGTTGTATGTACCACACTGTTGTATGTAGCACACTGTTGTATGTACCACACTGTTGTATGTACCACACTTGTTGTACACTTGTAGCACACTGTTGTATGTACCACACTGTTGTATGTACCACACTGTTGTATGTACCACACTGTTGTTGTAGCACACTGTTGTATGTAGCACACTGTTGTATGTACCACACTGTTGTATGTACCACACTGTTGTATGTAGCACACTGTTGTATGTACCACACTGTTGTATGTACCACACTGTTGTATGTACCACACTGTTGTATGTAGCACACTGTTGTATGTAGCACACTGTTGTATGTACCACACTGTTGTATGTAGCACACTGTTGTATGTACCACACTGTTGTATGTAGCACACTGTTGTATGTACCACACTGTTGTATGTACCACACTGTTGTATGTAGCACACTGTTGTATGTAGCACACTGTTGTATGTACCACACTGTTGTATGTACCACACTGTTGTATGTACCACACTGTTGTATGTAGCACACTGTTGTATGTAGCACACTGTTGTATGTACCACACTGTTGTATGTAGCACACTGTTGTATGTACCACACTGTTGTATGTAGCACACTGTTGTATGTACCACACTGTTGTATGTACCACACTGTTGTATGTAGCACACTGTTGTATGTACCACACTGTTGTATGTAGCACACTGTTGTATGTACCACACTGTTGTATGTAGCACACTGTTGTATGTACCACACTGTTGTATGTACCACACTGTTGTATGTAGCACACTGTTGTATGTACCACACTGTTGTATGTAGCACACTGTTGTATGTACCACACTGTTGTATGTACCACACTGTTGTATGTACCACACTGTTGTATGTACCACACTGTTGTATGTACCACACTGTTGTATGTACCACACTGTTGTATGTACCACACTGTTGTATGTAGCACACTGTTGTATGTAGCACACTGTTGTATGTACCACACTGTTGTATGTACACACTGTTGTATAAACTTTTATGTCACACTGTTGTATGTAGCACACTGTTGTATGTACCACACTGTTGTATGTACCACACTGTTGTATGTAGCACACTGTTGTATGTACCACACTGTTGTATGTACCTGCCACTCTCGTACTGCAGACACTCTGGTCATATCCTGGCAGTATTCTTATCTTCTGTATGGCATCCCCAGCCTCCCTGGCAACATCCTGATCCTTCTCGCCTGATTCTCTTCGCCTGATCCTTTTCACCTGATTATCTTCACCTGATCTTCAACTCATTCTCTCCTCCTGATTATCTTCACCCGATTCTTTTCACCTGTCTACCATCCCTAGGCACTCGTACTGCACAGCCAACCTTAAGTTATCCCGGCATATATTATTCTGTTTCGTGGGTTCGTTCGTCCTGATAATCTGAGAGCAAGATAAATACCTGCTGGTAGTATACAGATGTTGTTAGAGATGGTAATCGCAGGTAAATATTCCTCGCAGACGCCGATATAAGAACAATGAACATTTGTGAAATATCTCGCCCTCCTTATTCGGCTGCCTTCATTGTGTACAAAGTTGCTCACCTGCCCTTGCTGCCTCCTGAACGTCATAAGGTGCATGCACGCCCTTGTCTTCGTCATGAATTGTTTACTAAGGTACATATACGCCCTTCTTATCTTCAGGAATTGTTTACTAAGGTACATATACGCCCTTGTTATATTCAGGAATTGTTTACTAAGGTACATATACGCTTTTTTTATTCAGGAATTGTTTACTAAGGTACACATACGCCCTTGTTATATTCAGGAATTGTTTACTAAGGTGCATATACGCCCTTGTTATATTCAGGAATTGTTTACTAAGGTACATATACGCCCTTGTTATATTCAGGAATTGTTTACTAAGGTACATATACGCCCTTGTTATATTCAGGAATTGTTTACTAAGGTACATATACGCCTTTATTTTATTCAGGAATCGTTTACTAAGGTACATATACGCCCTTGTTTTATTCAGGAATTGTTTACTAAGGTACATATACGCCCTTGTTATATTCAGGAATTGTTTACTAAGGTACATATACGCCTTTGTTTTATTCAGGAATTTTTTACTAAGGTACATATACGCCCTTGTTTTATTCAGGAATTGTTTACTAAGGTACATATACGCCTTTGTTTTATTCAGGAATTGTTTACTAAGGTACATATACGCCTTTGTTTTATTCAGGAATTTTTTACTAAGGTACATATACGCCCTTATTTTATTCAGGAATTGTTTACTAAGGTACATATACGCCTTTGTTTTATTCAGGAATTGTTTACTAAGGTACATATACGCCTTTGTTTTATTCAGGAATTTTTTACTAAGGTACATATACGCCCTTGTTTTATTCAGGAATTGTTTACTAAGGTACATATACGCCTTTGTTTTATTCAGGAATTGTTTACTAAGGTGCATATACGCCTTTGTTTTATTCAGGAATTTTTTACTAAGGTACATATACGCCTTTGTTTTATTCAGGAATTTTTTACTAAGGTACATATACGCTATTTTCTCTTCATTATCAGTCACTAATTTTGCGTTTCGTTTAGCTTTTGTTGGTGGCTCCTCCTGTACGACACTTATATTCCTTTATAAAAGTTATGTTGTGCACAGCATCGCCCTTCCCCATGCCCTCCTTCCCCACGCCCTCCTTCCCCACGCCCTCCTTCCCCACGCCCTTCTCCCACGCCCTCCTTCACACCCTCCTGATCCACGCCCTCCTTCCCCACGCCCTCCTTCCTCACACCCTCCTTCCTCACACCCTCCTTCCTCACACCCTCCTTCCCCAGCCCTCCCCACGCCCTCCCCACGCCCTCCTTTCCCCTTCTTCCCCTCCCCGACCTTCCCGCAACACTAATTGCTCACAATACCTGCATTTATTTTTTCGTTTGTGTGTGTGTGCGTTTCTCATAACTTTGCATTTGATGTGGTTGAACTCCAGTCGCCACTTTTCAGACCGCAGTTTCTCCAGGTCATGTGGAGGCTCTCCTTGCCCTTCCTACCCGACTTCTCTGATCGGGGTTACTGATTTCTGGCCATCCGGACCTTATCACATGTACTTCTGAAAGTGTGTATTGAGGGTTTTTTTTGTGTATGCCATGAGGCCTGGTCCCAGACCGGGCCGCGGGGGCGTTGACCCCCGGAACCCTCTCCAGGTATACTCCAGGTATGCGTTTTACTTCTGTTCCATTTTTCTGGTAATGAAGTGAAATTGAAGTACTGGTGATTGTTGTCATCGCACTGTTGTCTTGTTTGGTAGCGGTGTAGACGTAGCGCTAGTCTTGTCTGGTAGCGGTGTAGACGTAGCGCGAGTCTTGTCTGGTAGCGGTGTAGACGTAGCGCGAGTCTTGTCTGGTAGCGGTGTAGACGTAGCGCGAGTCTTGTCTGGTAGCGGTGTAGACGTAGCGCGAGTCTTGTCTGGTAACGGTGTAGACGTAGCGCGAGTCTTGTCTGGTAGCGGTGTAGACGTAGCGCGAGTCTTGTCTGGTAACGGTGTAGACGTAGCGCGAGTCTTGTCTGGTAGCGGTGTAGACGTAGCGCGAGTCTTGTCTGGTAGCGATGTAGACGTAGCGCGAGTCTTGTCTGGTAGCGGTGTAGACGTAGCGCGAGTCTTGTCTGGTAGCGGTGTAGACGTAGCGCGAGTTTTGTCTGGTAGCGGTGTAGACGTAGCGCGAGTCTTGTCTGGTAGCGGTGTAGACGTAGCGCGAGTCTTGTCTGGTAGCGGTGTAGACGTAGCACGAGTCTTGTCTGGTAGCGGTGTAGACGTAGCGCCAGTGAATGGTGTAGTCTCAGTGTGAAGAATTAGACACATGTGCAACATCTGGGTATCTTCATTGTAGACGTTTCGCCCTCCATTGGCTTTATCAATACAAATTCAAGGTCATGATGGAAAGACTGTAGAAGTATATACAAAAGACGAGGTAATCAGTACCGTAGTCTTGAAGACTCTTCAAGACTATGGTACTCTAAGACTGGCGGACTGATTACCTCGTCTTTCGTATATAGTTCTACGGTCTTTCACCACTGGAGGGCGAAAAGTCTACAATAAAGATACCTAGATGTTGAACATGCGTCTAATTCCTCATCTCGTCGGTACTATGTACCATACAGGTACAACCTCGGTATGT
This sequence comes from Cherax destructor, assembly GCA_009830355.1. NCBI lineage: Eukaryota > Metazoa > Arthropoda > Malacostraca > Decapoda > Parastacidae > Cherax > Cherax destructor. The sequence continues at coordinate 152,535 of WNWK01001280.1, read as the reverse complement.
ATCATGTCATCCTCCTAAGTGGAAAATGGTGGAGTGAGTGGTAATGGGTCTTGTGTAATGATCAGGTACAGCGGCTGATCAGGTACAGCGGATGATCAGGTACAGCGAATGATCATGGCTACTCTTTCATTTTTTTTTTTTTGCTCTTTTTTTTCGATTACATTTTTATTTTAATATTTGGACTTTGACATTAGCGTGCGGTACTAGGAGTGCTACATGGTCTCGTGTTTTCCGGTATTTATCATATTTCTAGTTTTTGCCTTGATGAATTAAACAGGTGTGTGCAACACATGGGTGTCTCTGTGGGGTGGCGTCGCCACCCAGTGGCTTTACCAATGCAACACAAGACAATATTACTTACTTTTACCTTTGATGAGTTTCGAGAGTCTCGCTACTCTCGGAGCTCGGCCATGGGGCAGGCTCGTCTGGTACTTGCCGGGTCAGCCAGGCTGTTGCTGTTGGAGTCCTGCTGCTTCATGTATCCATCATAGCCTGGTTGATCTGGCATCTAGTTTTCTCTTGAAGGCTTCTACACTTGTTCCAGCCGTGTTTCTCGTATCTTCTGGTAAGATGTTGAATAATCTAGGATATATTACCTCACTGGGTTTATTTTACACTTCCTCCCACATTTCTCACTCCAGTATGTTGTTATGGCAGTGTGTAGATTTGGGACCAGGCCCTCAAGTACTTTCCAGGTATATATTATCATGTATCTCTCTCTCCACCGCTCCAGTGAGTACATGTTCAAAACTTTAAGGCGTTCCCAGTAATTTAAATGCTTTACTGGCTCAATGTGGGCCGTAAACGATCTCTGTATTTGTTTCAGCTCTGATATTTCTCCTGCCTTGAACGGGGCCGTCAACACTGAGCAATATTCCAAATGAGGGAGCACTAGCGATTTGAAGAGTGTCATCATTAGCATTATTTCCCTTTTTTGAAAGTTCTCAATACCCACCCCGTCATCTTCCTGGCTGTCGTGATCTTTGTCTTATGTTCTTTAAAAGAAAGGTCAGCTGACATAATTATTCCCAGGTCTTTTACGTGTTCCTTTAGTTCTGTTTGGTGACCCTCTTGAGTTTTGTATACAGTGTTCTTTTTGAGTTCTTCATTTTTTCCATACCTAAACTGAACGTCATGTTGTTCTTCACCTGCAGCAGGTGGAAGATGTGTAGTAGTAGTTTGAGGTGGTCAGTCCCTCAACATAGAAAAGACATGTTCACTGCATAAGTCTTAATGTATTATTATTCTACTTATCGCTTGTACGTAACATTAATTTATAGTGCATTGTTTACTGTATATAATAATAATAATAATAATAATAATAATCTTTATTTGTACAAGTATTCTGTATGTTCTCTTAATTGAATTTCAGGAGTCGGGTCACAGCTCCTGTTCTGATTTCTGGCTTGTTTTGGCATAGCCAGACTCGTGAGGCTGTGTATTGAGTCTGCCTCCGCCAGTTCCTCGTCACCTAATTTCTCCGACTTAACCTGTGTATACGGAGAGAGGTAGATGGGTGAAACACCGGGCACAGATTTTCAACTGGGATTATCTTGTCAGAGGTGATGATGGCTATGTAAGCCTGCGGGTCGCTACCAACAACAGCCTGGTTGATCAGGTAGGGACTAGGGAAGTTCAGCCTCAGGTGCAGGATGTATCTTTCTTGATATGTATGTACTGAGAGCAGCAGTGTATATACACTTAGAATATGCAGTAAAGATCACAGTAAATAGGTGATATCACAATAAGCAAAACAACCACTGTAATAGTCAACTTGCAAACACTTTCGTGATTTCTCACATTATCAGTGTGAGAAATCACGAATGCGCTTGATAGTTCACTATTTTATTTTCCCAGTGTTTTTTGCATCGTAGAATATATACAAATAGTTGTACTTTAATCCCCGCATGTGGGATTTAAGTATTCTTGACTGGTGGTGTAGAGGTGACATGGAGCCTTCATAACCCCTCCAGTAGTGGAGCAACTTTAAATGCAATAATAAGTCATCAGAGGAGGACACTACCCACTTTCCTCCAGTAACTTGTCCTCCAGTTAGAACATTATTTGCTGAATTGCCAGTCGTTCGTCTCTGCGCTCTTTGAATGTTTGATTTTTTTTTATTATTAAAGGTCAGGCTAAAAATTAGACACATATGCAGCATCTGGGTATCTTTGTAGACGTTTCGCCACCCACTGGATGGCGAAACGTCTAAAAGTAGATAACCAGATGTTGCACATGTGTCTAATTCTTCGTCATGTCGGTATTGTATATCGTTCATGTATAACGAGGTTAGGCTAGGCTGAGTTAGGTTAGGTTAGGCTGGGTTAGGTTAGGTTAGGCTGGGTTAGGTTAGGTTAGGCTGGGTTAGGTTAGGTTAGGCTGAGTTAGGTTAGACTAGGCTGGGTTAAGTTAGGTTAGGCTGGGTTAGATTAGGTTAGGCTAGGCTAAGCTGAGTTAGGTTAGGCTGGGTTAGGTTAGGCTGATTTAGGTAAGGCTAGGCTGGGTTAAGTTAGGTTAGGCTAGGTTAGGCTAGGCTAAGCTGAGTTAGGTTAGGCTGGGTTAGGTTTGGTTGAGTTGGGTTAACGTATATTAACCTCTATTTATGTATATTTATACCCTACAAAAATAAAATTATTAAAAGCGGGTGGCTTACGTCTGGCAGCGCGGGGCGCCTTGTAAAATCTGGGACGTTCGTTTCCTCACGAACATAAACAAACAAAAAAAATAGTTGGAGATGAGCTCTTTTCAGAAGATTCCACGGGCAGATTTTTTTTAACCTTGTTCAACTCAGACTTAAATCTTGTCAAGACTATAATTCCCTCCATCACTCACCCCCTTTTATGGTCCTAATAGACACGGGTCTTTTTTTGTTTATTCCTGCCACGTCTGCCCCGGGTATTGTGTTGGGGCATCCTGTGTCTTGGTTGCACCCCCACCACCACTGGTTGCTATCACTGGTGGTGTGGGTTGAGGTATGGGTTGGGTACTAATATCTGAAGTATTAGCAGGAATCCTCAGAACAATTAACCCCGCCGTCACAAAGCTAATACCACCACCACAACTACTACAACTACCACTGGTACCACCACAAGTACTACTATTACAAGTACTACAACTACTACTACCACTATTACAACTACCACTGCTACCACCACAAGTACTACAACTAGTACTACTATCACAAGTACTACAACTATTACTACCACAAGTACAACTACTGCTACAAGTGCTACAACTAACACTACTACTACTACTACTACCCCAAGTACTATAACTACTACCACAACTACAAGTACTATTACTACAACTACCTACAACGACTATATTATGCCTCGCACCTCACTCTAATACCTATATATACCCTCTGTGTCCATGTATTGTTTGTAACAGCTTGACAAAGCTCCTGGAGAGCGAAACGTTGCCACAATAAAATGTCGCATTAGTTGCACTTTTACCTACCATGAGTAGTAATATAGGTGAGAATCGGCTAACATGTCTGGTATGCTCTAAAATCGTGTTGGCCATTCACTGCAAGGAGTGATAGAAACTCGATTCTCCGTCCAGTAATTGCGGAGGCTCTACGGGTTACCCTAAGGAACTCCGCCGTGTTGTCCTTGGCAGAGAGCTGGCACATGTGTGTGTGTGGGGAAGGGTTCCGTAACCGTCGCTTCGGGAATGCTGACGAGCGTTCCGTGATGTGATTGACAGTTTCCGTGTACTGGATTCGTTAATTTCTTGCGGAGATCTTGCAGCGTGTTGTCCGGTGGTCGTGGCCCCGGCGGCGTGTTCAAGGACACGGGGAGGCAAGGTTACGCACACCGTGACTGTACGTGGAAGGTCATGTGTGTGGCACACATACGCCTCCTTAACACATAGCTGAATAAAAACATTCTCCACAGGGAATAGAAACATTTCTAAAGAGTCAAAGAGAGAGACTATGCATGAAGCATCACTGACCACAATACACAACACAAGAGGTGAAGACCCTGCTACTCCAGACACCTGGAAGGCGATGGGACCACACAGTATCTCTCCGTACATCCTGGAACACGGTGCAGGAGCACTGTGTGAACCCAGTACGTCCAGTGGACGTGCTGGGTTCACACAGCTGATTGAGCTCTGGAAGCCAGAAATCAGTAAACAGGTGGGTAAGAATGAAGAGTCTGAGCCAGTAGCCATGATTCGACCCCTGAAAGTACAATTAGGTGACCTCGCTGGTTTAATAGATATTATCGGACATTGAAGGTCAGTAATCGGGGGGGGGAAAGGTTCGACGAGGCGGAACCAGGAGCTGTAACTCAACCCCCGGAAATATAAATTGGCGAGGATACGTGTAGAATTAAAAGGTGGGTTCAGGAGCTGGAGGCCAGCCACTGCAAGTTGAGCTCAGTGCAGCGTGACTGCCACAACAGCTGGCAACCTTCCCCGGCAGTGTTGCCAGTCATTGTCAACAATATTACGCCTGATTACCAGAGTGAAACATGTCAACCCGCGCCTCCTCGTATGGTCCGTGTCATTACCTCAGCCTTCCAGTTGTTGTTTTGTCATTATTGTCCTATCTCTGGTCATTATGTCCGAACTTTTCTGGTTATGTCCGATCTCTCGTCTTTATGTCTTACCTTTGGTCATTATATGCGACTTTTAGTTATTGTAATCCCCCCTTTGGTTACTGAGTTATTGGTTATTATGTCCGACCTCTGGTCTTTATATCTGACCTTTAGGTCATGATGTCCGATCTTTGGTTATTATTGTTTCTGGCATTTAGTTGTGTTCTATCTTTGATCAATATGTCCAGTTCTTTGGCTAGCATGTTCAAATTTTGGACAAATTGTGGAAATCTCAGTGATAGTGCGGACACAAGTGTGCGTCCAGGAATACACTCTCTCGTCTAGCTATATATATATATATATATATATATATATATATATATATATATATGAATAACTGAAGTATAATGAACACTTGTCAGTGCTCAATAGTAACCAAATGAAGACAAACATAGGTTGATTGATCTGTATATTTCGATTCTCTTAGTCCTTTCTAAAATATTCTCTTATACGTTTAAAGATATATATTTTTTTTCATTAATGTTAATGTAAAAATTAATAATTTTGTACCAAAAGAACCTTAGAAAACTTACCTAACCATATTATAACAAGCGCAATTTAATTTAGCCTAATCCAACTATATATATTTTAGATAAGTTTACAATAATTTAATAATAAATAAACAGGATGAAAAATATTTTTTTCGTTAGGTCCAGAATGATTTTTTGCGAAATTATTGCATACACAATTTTTCGCTTGCCGTATTCGGCAAGAGGAGTATTGCTATTTAAGCCAAAATCGCGGTTTACGTATTTGGCACGACACACACACACACACACACACACACACACACACACACACACACACACACACACACACACACACACACACACACACACACACACACACACACACAACACACACACACAACACACACACACACACACACACACACACACACACACACACACACACACACACACACACACACACACACACACACACACACACACACACACACACACACACACAGACACACACACACACACAACACACACACACACACACACACACACACACACACACACACACACACACACACACACACACACACACACACACACACACACACACACACACACACACACACACACACACACACACACACACACACACACAGACACACACACACACACACACACACACACACACACACACACACAGACACACACACACACACACACACAGACACACACACACACACACACACACACACACACACACACAGACACACACACACACACACACACACACACAACACACACACACACACACACACACACACACACACAGACACACACACACACACACACACACACACACACACACACACACACACACACACACACACACACACACACACACACATATATATATCAAAATATCGCAACACACAAGCATGTACTAACGTGGAAGTAGCTTCAGCGCTTTCGGTACAAGACCGTCTTCAGAAGCTGGATCCTTCAAGGAGTCAGCCGTGGTCATCAGGTAGGAGAAATATCGGATCTTAGACTGCCATGCCTGGCCAAGCTGGCACTCTCACACACATGTGCCAGATTGTACAGAAGAGTGCAGCAGGAAAGAGGCTCAGTTTTGGCATTCCAGGTGACGATAACACCACGTTCGTCTCCCATAATTATTGTTAAACCGACAAGCGTATTGGCATTGTCTGTCGTCGAATAATAAGCTTGTGGGATTAATAGTAATTGTGGGAGGTGACTGTGATGGTGTTAGTATCACCGGTGATGGTGATAAGACACATGTGCAACAGTTACGTATCTTTATTCCGAAACGTTACGCCTACACGGTAGGCTTCTTCAGTCGATTTGAATAAATGGTATAGAAAACCATTTATTCAAACGTTTCGCCAGCCAGTTGTTTCTTCAGTCCAATGCAGAGAAACGGTGGAATATGAGGAGTTTGAGGGACTGTTTACCTGAGACTCCCCATACTCCACCGTTTGTCTGCGTTGGACTGAAGACACTAAATGGTGAAACGTTTCCAGAATAAAGACACCCAAATGTTCTTCAGTCGAATACAGAGGATACAGCAGAAACAATAGATATGTAAAGGCGATGTAATCACTCTCGACAGCGTAGTTTTGAGGTGGTCAGTCCCTCAGCCTGGAGAAGAGTTTTGTTCCATAGTCTGGAACAACGTGAAGCTGGAACAAGGTGAAGCTGGAACAACGTGAAGCTGGAACAAGGTGAAGCTGGAACAACGTGAAGCTGGAACCACGTGAAGCTGGAACAACAGTATGGAGACTTATATACTGTCAAGGTGAGGCAGAGAACATCTTGACGACAGGACAGGCGAGACTCACTAGAAGAAGTACGAATGTAATCACTGAGAAGCAGTGTAGCAAACCTACTGAGGAGGTCCTTCTTAAATCCAACCTTTCTCAGCTTCACATTGTTCCAGACTATAGAGCAGAGCTCTTCTCCAGGGACTGACCACCTCAAAACTACGTCTTCGAGGGTGATGGATTGATTACGTCGTCTTTACCTCTCTGTTGCTTCTGCTGCATCCTGTGTATTCGACTGAAGAAGCCTACTATGTAGGAGAAACGTTTCGGAATAAAGATACCTGTGTGTCTTACATATCAACTTGTGAGTATTGTATATTATTATCATACTCACATTACTGGTAATACCTGCTGCTTTGTTTATCTTGCATGTTTTTCCTCTGATGTCGTCAGGTTCTGTTCATTTATCCTCTCCTATCTCATTTCCCTTTTGTTCTGGAACTAGTCTTCATTTTTTATACCAATCAGTTTTACAGAGGTGTTATCCTACCTCAGCTCGTTTCAAAGCCCAGCCCTATCTGAGGTATGCTACCACCTCCCAGGATGCCACCCACAACAGTAGACTAACACCCAGGTACCTACTTACTGTTAGGTGAACAGGGACAGCAGATGTAGGGAAACATGCCCAATGTTTCCACCCGTACCGGGGATCGAACCACGGACACTCAGTGTGTGAGCCGAGTGCGCTGCCAACCGAGCTACGGGACACCACAATTCATTGCACAGCTCAACATTATCATGTGTAGGTTCCATGCTGATGCAATATATCTTAAGATAGGCCTAACATAGGCCATATATAGGGCCGTGAATGACTCTTTGTTGAGATTCCAGAAATCTGCAAATGGATTTGACACACTAGTATTTGCTGCGTAGATTATTCAGTTGATGTGTGCTTCTGGTGATATGCTTGGCGTTATGCTCGCCTTAAGTCTTCCTCCTGGAGTGAGGTTTGCAACCTGTGTCCCCTGAGTCTGCCGTATACTAAATTTCCGGTCTTCTTTCCCCTTCCCTTAATTTTGATAACCGTGTATCTGTTAGGGTTGAACTCTACTAGCCACTTGTCTGACCAATCTTGCAGTTTGTCCACGTCCGTTCGAATTTTCTTATCATTAATTTTATATATGCAAACAGTGATACATCTGACTCTCTCTTCTGGTATGTTACTCAAATATACCAGAAACAGTATTAATCCCAATACTGATTTTTGCAGAACCCCACTTGTAATACTTTCCCCATTTTGCCACTTTGGACACTCACTCTTTGCCTTTTTGCCATAACAAATCAAACTTGTTTCACCTTGCAACTTCAGTTTCAGTTTATTCATATGGCTTGTTGAGTCTGCAGAAAATACCTATTGCCAAAGCAAGTCAGCATTTGATAAAAGTGGTTCTGGTCGATTATTCTCTGTGAGAAATTAACCAGTTTCCTTTCTAAGGTACTCTCTGATCCACTGTAGCGCATTTCTTGTTATTCTTGCTTGCTCCTCAAATTATTTTGTCCCAGTCTCTTATGAGATACAATATCAAATGCCCTCCGTCTCTTGCCGCACTTCTGTAACTTTGTCATATAACTCCAGTAAGTTTGTGAGATAAGATCGGCCATCTTTAAAGTACTGCTGGTTATTGTTTATGAAACTAATTCTCTCCAAGTGCTCCATCACTGATTATTATCGTCTTCATCGTCCTACATAGTATTCATTTCAGTGATAACATTGTAGATTAACACTTCTGTCTTTCTCCTTTCTTAAATATTGGCACTACATTCGTTGTCTTCCAGGTCTCTGGTAATTGTCCAGTATCCTCTGACTTGTAGGTTGTAACTACTGGTTCAGACAGATATGCTAAGACGTTGTGTAGTTTTAAAAATAGGTTAGATAAATACATGGGTGGGTGTGGATGGGTGTGAATTTGGACCTGACTAGCTTGTATTACCAGGTCAGTAGCTGTACTAATTCCTTAAGTGGAAGTGACCTGACCAGGTGGTCGGCTGACCAGGTGGTCAACTAGACAATTATATGAGTGGGTGCGGTTGGGTGTGAGTTGGTCCTGACTAGCCTGTGCTAGGTCAGATGCAGTGTTCCCTCCTTAAGTGAATGTAACCTGACCTGGCTGGGTCGGGGCTTAAGCCGTTGGAGATTTGGACCTGCCTCGCATGGGCCAGTAGGCCTGCTGCAGTGTTCCTTCTTTCTTATGTTCTTATGTTAACATGATCCATGGTCAAACTTTGTTAGATCTCATTACTTTTGATGTATTTAGCTAACTCGTATGTTTTGTCACCTCCTCTCCTGTTGTGTGTATGTTATTTAGCACCCTTTGATGTGCACTTGTTTTGACTCTGGTGTTGTCACTGTTTCCACTGACAACACCTCTTACAATTGTTTGTTCAGCTCCTTACAGACTTCCTTGTCGTTTCTCGTGAGCTATTCTTCATTCTTCTTATCTGTCTTTTAGGATCGTTTTTCTTCTCATGCGATAGTGAAGAAATTTCGGTCCAGGCTTCGCTTTTGATGTCATTATGAAAGTGTGTGTGTGTGTGTGTGTGTGTGTGTATACTCACCTAATTATACTCACCTAATTGTGGTTGCAGGTGTTGATCCATGAGTGTGTGCGTGCGTGTGAACAGAGGCTGTAATACTGCCAGTGGACCTTGGCAACATGCACCTTAATGGAGCTTGTCCCCCAAGTTGTTAACTAGTTTGTGATTGTGTTGTTATGGTGTCTCGTCCTCTAGTCTCTGGTGTCTGTATCGTCACCTTGATTATTGTTGTATCTTGGGTCAGAAGGAAACACTTGTCTTCCTCACTATGGTGAAGTAATGAGTTAAGACTGTGAGTACATCATCTCATGTCACTTCACATTATTGGGGACTTGACTCAGTCCCACTTATATTGGTACTCAGTCTTGATATGAATAACAAATTAAAGATAGGGGAAAGTAAGTGCTATATTTCACACTATAATAATTTATTAATAATTAATTAAAACAATAGCATACTTGATGAATGAGGAAGGAATCTGATTATTAAGATATCTGCGAAAATTTGACCTATGGGAAGACTTTACAGAGCGAGGTACTTGCCAATGAGGATTATAATTAGTTGATAAAACTAAATATCCACTTACTCAGGTATCCACCTCCCACAGGAAAGTTCCACCTTTCTAACCCAACGAGACAAGTCTCCTGGCCCCCAGCAGAAACTGGGGAGGCAGAGTCTGGCCACCGAATCTCACCTTAGTTTCTTTGAAGTAAATTTTAGTCATCTACAACCCCCTTAATTACTGGCTAGAGTAGTCAACTCTTGTGGAAAACTCGTCAAGTGGTCGCTCGTAGAACTGAAATTCTCTTGTCAAAATTAGTGTGTGAATATGTCAGGGAATTAGCACTTATGATATTACTGTTACAGATACTGAAAACCCAGTCTCAAGATATCACATTCTGTCTCTGTCTGTCTGTCTCTCTCTCTCTCTCTCTCCTCTCTCTCTCTCTCTCTTAATCTTTTCTTACTCCACCCCACCTCCCTCCTTCCCTCACTAACCTCCGCTCCCTTGGATTAAAGAAGGCAGGTTCTATGAGTGTTTCCTCTTAAAAGGTGTTTTCGTTATTTCATTGCATCACCGAATATTGAGATTTTTGACTTCAGTCTTGTTTACAGGACTGACCCTTGAGGCATCCCACTTGTTACCCTTAACCATGAGGATGCTTTTCACATTAATACTAGGGCATTATCTGCTGTTTCTTCTTAAGGTAGCGCAGACTACGAGGAGACCTAATCCAAACATTAAAGATTCCTAAGAAATTACTTCTTTTTTTTTCTGGGAAGTTTAGACTACAAGGATACCTAATGCGAATAATTAAGATACTCAAGAAATATTGTACTTCTAAATTGGAAGCTTGATTGAGGTGGATGGTGATACAGCAGCGATAAATCATGGAATACAACTTAGTGGAAAGACACTCATTACAAGAGTGGTAGAAGATTGGCAGCCCCAAGAAGACTGTTTCGTGCGTACTAGTCACTGACAAAGATTGTGATGTCACCAGCAATGAAGTAACAAGAAACTCAGCTGCAACATTACTGCAAGCATCTTGCTGGTGTGCAAATAAAACCAACGAAAGTGGCAGCAATTTCACTTGTGGTGAGTTAGACTCAACAAATATTTTGAGTAGGACAACCGCGAGTGAGGAACTAGACGGTCTTGGACCGCAGAAGGTGAATAGGTATCTGTAGATACAGGTGTTTGCAAGTCCATTTCCCTGTGACTTTTAAAGTTCCACGTCTCTGGAATTTGACGCATTTGGCCCTGATTGGCATCAGGTGCCATTGTGTGGGTTGTTAGTTATCCTTGGTGACACATTGGCACGCTGGCGCCTCTGTGAGTAACCCTGGAGAGGTGGTGGGCCCACATGATATCCACCAATTTGAGGCAGAGTAGTTCGCCTTGTACAGGGAGTGAACAATGTCGTTTAGTAAGGTCTTGGCGAGGGTGCTGCGGTGGGTCGCTCTTGATATACGGTCTTGTTCCTGCTCTTCTCACCCACCTGTCGTCAAGTTTTTGTTCAAGTTGGGCAACTTGTTTGAGTTAAGATTAGCAGATTTATTGTTTTTGTGTTCTAAATTATTAAAGCCAGTTTTTTTTGCGGTTTCTGTACCCATTTTTAGGTGTTTTAAGATTTATCTTGAGTTTAGTATGCATGTCCACTCATCCTGTGAGTGAATATACTCTTGCCTCGAGAGGCGAGTTACTGCTCAGTGCCATTCATACTGCGAGTGGCATCATATCATTGTAGTTATCAGGTTTATTCTTGGTTGTTGCAGCAACCAGGTGTCGTATATAATGGTACCAAAATTTGCCTACTTGTATAAAATGTCACGAATCTTAGTTAAATCCTATACACACACTATATTGTGTTCCATCTCTCAGTTGCTAAAACAGCCTGACATATATACTGGTAATATAAAAACACTAGGAATCCTTTAGTCTTTTTTTATGTGATTATTGGAGGCAATAAAACTATTACCTGTATAATTTCTCCTGTTAACATTAACATGTGTTACTTTTAATATATAGCCATGAAAGCTGCTCTGTTGACGGCAGTACGTCAAGTGGATGAAGCTCCTGTTGATTACTTCTGGTTGACCATTCAGTACCTAGGTTGTACCACAGACGAAGCTGCAAAAATAATATCCAGAATTGACACTGATGATGATTGTTTTCTCTTTTTGGGGTTTCTTGAAAGTTGTTGACAATGAGAAGGCGAATCGCCAGCTGTGGTGGAGTAGGCAGCTGTGCCGCCTGTGTTGTACAGGTGTGGAGACGCTTGTTGACACAAGAGTGCCTCTCTTGCCTCTTCAGTAATGCCTCAGTCATGCTTCCTACATCAAGCCATACCACACCCTGACATATACATGCATATTTCAACAGGAACATACATGGGTAACTATACATATATACACGTGTTAATGAATATAGATATGTTCATTTCCGACTTTACTTCACATAAGCTGTGAAGACCATGTAGACGCTTTGCAAAGTCATTTTGTTTACTGTTTACTGCTCTAATTATGTATAAAATATTCTGGTTTACATTGTAGTGAGAACGTCGCTTTACGGACGGACTCTTTAAAAGCTATCTGTTATCTGTTAGTGGTTCTGGGGATTATCTTCCTCATGGTCGGCTCAGACCAGGCCTCCCAGGCTGGTAACGAATTATTACAAGATTAAGAACTATTAAAAAACAACATAGGGGAGTTAAGATATGTAGAAGTTTGTGAGGTAGCAGAGGCATTTTGAACAAGAGCGAGAATTTGTTGTGTATTAGTAATCTGAATAATACGCTGCTGCTACATTTAAAAACGAAGTGGATTGTTCGACAGAAGACTACTCCTATGACAGTCTGCAACACCCTGCCAGAGGCTGACTGCTTCCTGTATTGTCCACGTTGGTTATAGTGTACGAGTAGTGACTGCTTCCTGTATTGTCCACGTTGGTTATAGTGTACGAGTAGTGACTGCTTCCTGTATTGTCCACGTTGGTTATAGTGTACGAGTAGTGACTGCTTCCTGTATTGTCCTAAAAGTCTGGTTTACAGTGTACGAGTAGTGACTGCTTCCTGTATTGTCCACGTTGGTTACAGTGTACGAGTAGTGACTGCTTCCTGTATTGTCCACGTTGGTTACAGTGTACGAGTAGTGACTGCTTCCTGTATTGTCAACGTTGGTTACAGTGTACGAGTAGTGACTGCTTCCTGTATTGACCACGTTGGTTACAGTGTACGAGTAGTGACTTCTTCCTGTATTGTCCACGTTGGTTACAGTGTACGAGGGCGCACAAATAAGGCTTCAATGCACTCATATGAAATACGTATCTGACAAGGCCAGGTAGTCCTGATGGTCACATGACTAGGCAGGTTGTGTTAGGGCCTTGGAACAGAGAATACATCTGGGACTAAAGTCTCTTAATTGAATCATTATTGCTACCTGTAAGGCCTCTTGGCCAATATGTGTCTGTCTTCTTCAATTTCAAGTTGTAATAGAATCAGATAGGTATTTCACAAGAAGTATAGATAGTTTTAGCAGAAGACCAGTTAATAGGATGGCTGTGATCTCTTGACATGACAAACAAGAACATTGTTGGTGACGGCAAGGCGAGCATATCTTTTGTGCTATTGAAGTCTGTCAGAGGAGGGTTAGGTTAGGTTAAGCAAGATTCGTCAGGAACCAGGATCAGTGTTTCCTGACGCTTATCCTGGAGAGGACAAGCCCTGACACACAACTTTCCTAACATTAATCAAGGCTGTTTGGAGACTTGAGGAAGCAAACCTGGGAATGAGAGTAGCACGTCTCTCTCACCATTTGGGGAAACGGAGAATCGTGACTTACTCATCACTACCTTCGCTGAATGCCCCCCTGACGGATTTAGCGCTTCGTATAACTATGATGATAATTTAGTGTGTGTTCTCAGTCTTTTGTTTCGCTCTGTGTAGAGCTATATTGTGGTAATGTTTCGCTCTGTGTAGAGCTATATTGTGGTAATGTTTCGCTCTATAGACTTGTGTTGTGGCAGTGTTTTACTCTGTATAGAACTATATTCTTTACCTGGAGATGATTTTTGGAGGGGGCAACGTCCCCACGACCCTGCCCCATACCAGGCCTGCCGGTGGATATGCTGGTTAACCAGGCTATTGGTTCTAGCCCCACGTAATCCAACGTATGCACCACAGCCTGGCTGATCAGTAACTGACTTGAACTTATCAAGTTCCTTCTTGAAGACATCCAGGTGTTGAAGAGTCTTGGTCCCTTTACACTTATTGAGCTATGTCGTAGTGTATTCATTTCACTCTTGATTTTCATTGGAGGTATTTTGCACCTTTTGCCGAACCTTTTGCTTTCGTAGGGAGTGATTTCTGTGTGCAGATTTGGGACCAATCCCTCCAGAGTTTTTTTAGGTGTAAATTATAATTTATCTTTCTCGCCTTCGTTCCAAGGAGTACAGTCTTAGGGATTTTAAGTGCTGACAATAATCTAGATTCTTGAGTGAATTTATATGGGCAGTGAAGGTTCTCTGTATCTTCATTTATGCAATGCCACCTGTCTTATAAGGGGCTGTTAGAATGCAGCAATATTCCTGTCTAGAGAAAGCAAATGACTCGAAGAATATCATCAGTGGCTTGGCAACTCTTCGTTTTGAAGGTTTTAGTTGTCCAGTCTAGCATTTTCCTTACGGCTGTGGTACTGGCGGGGCAGTGTTTCTGTTTAGTTAAACTACGGCAGTGTTTCTCTGTTTACACAGTGGACTCGGGGATTGAAAATAAGTGTTTCGTTGACTAAGCAAATTACATAAGTATTAATGAGCTGTTCATAATGAGTTGACACAAACTTAACACTGCAGAAATAACAATCAGGCACAACACTGTCTTCAACAATACACATAACCCCACGGAGCAGAGAGGAGCTTAAGACGTTTCGGTCCAACTTGGACCATTGTAAATGGTTCATGTAGGACCGAAACGTCATAAGATTCTCTCTCTCTCTCTCTCTCTCTCTCTCTCTCTCTCTCTCTCTCTCTCTCTCTCTCTCTCTCTCTCTCTCTCTCTCTCTCTCTCCCTCCTATGTACGGGTTATTTGTATATTAACACTGTATCAATGTTAGTGGTAATTTCGTCAGAGCTCTGAGTGCCTAATTCATCCACTAACTCTTGCTGCCTCTTCTGTCTTTTCTGACAAATCTTACCTAACCTAACCTAACCTACCCTAACCTAACCTGATCTAACCTAACCTAACCTAATCTGATCTAACCTCACCTAATCTGATCTAACCTAGCCTAACCTACCCTAACCTAACCTGATCTAACCTAACCTAATCTGATCTAACCTAACCTAACATAATCTGATCTAACCTAGCCTAACCTAACCTAACATAACATAATCTGATCTAACCTAACCTAACTTAACCTAATCTGATCTAACCTAACCTAACCTAATCTGATCTAACCTAACCCAACATAACATAATCTGATCTAACCTAGCCTAACCTAACCTAACCTAACATAATCTGATCTAACCTAACCTAACCTAATTTGATCTAACCTAACCTAATCTGATCTAACCTAACCCAACATAACAATCTGATCTAACCTAACCTAACCTAACCTAATCTGATCTAACCTAACCTAACATAATCTGATCTAACCTAACCTAACCTAACATAATCTGATCTAACCTAACCTAACCTACCCTATCCTAACCTAACATAACATAACATAATCTGATCTAACCTAACCTATCCTAACCTAACCTAACCTAACCTAACCTAACCTAACCTACATTAACCTAACCTAACCTACCCTAACCTACCCTACCCTAACCTAACCAACCCTAACCTAACCTAACGTAACCTAACGTAACCTAACCCCTAACCTAACCTAACCTAACCTAACCTAACCTAACCTAACCTCCCTATACACATCCAACTCCATCCCTGGATATCATCTGCTATGCATGTCAGTCTCTCTCTCTCTCTCTCTCTCTCTCTCTCTCTCTCTCTCTCTCTCTCTCTCTCTCTCATCTTAACTTAGGGTCGTCTGCCTCTCTCTCCTTCCTCATCTTCTTTATCTTCTGCTTCAATTTACCTTCATTTATTAGCTCGTTTTTCTGTGCCTTCTGTTTATTTTATTATCGTCTCTTTGGTGTTTGTGTGTTTTATGAGCTGATTTGTGTGCTTGTGTTTGCAAGGTGGTGTTTGTGGGTGTGATTTTGTGTGTGGTGCTGATTGATGGTGAGGTCTGCTACTGGTGCTGTGTCTAGTGTGTTTGGTGGTGCTGCTACTGTGCTTGGTGGTGCTGCTGTGTCTAGTGTGTTTGGTGGTGGTGCTGCTACTGTGCTTGGTGCTGCTCCTGTGTCTAGTGTGTTTGGTGGTGCTGCTGCTACTGTGCTTGGTGGTGCTGCTGTGTCTAGTGTGTTTGGTGGTGCTGCTACTGTGCTTGGTGGTGCTGCTGTGACTAGTGTGTTTGGTGGTGGTGCTGCTACTGTGCTTGGTGGTGCTGCTGTGACTAGTGTGTTTGGTGGTGGTGCTGCTACTGTGCTTGGTGGTGCTGCTGTGACTAGTGTGTTTGGTGGTGGTGCTGCTACTGTGCTTGGTGGTGCTGCTGTGACTAGTGTGTTTGGTGGTGGTGCTGCTACTGTGCTTGGTGGTGCTGCTGTGTCTAGTGTATTTGGTGGTGGTGCTATTTCTAGTGTTTAGTGCTGTTGCTGCTCGGTGGTGGTACTTCTGCTGCTGTTTCTACTGTACTTGGTGGTGCTGATGGTGGTGCTGTTACTACTATGCTTGGTGCTGTTGCTGTTTGGTGATGGTGGTGCTGTTCATCCTGTTCCTACATTGCTTGATGCAGGTGCTGCTGCTGTGTTGGTGTTTTCGTTGTTACTGTGCTTAGTGGTGCTGGTGGTAGTGATGGTGCTTGGTGGTGGTGCTATTGCTGGTCGGTGGTGGTGGTGTTGCTGCTGCTTGGTGGGGCTGCTGCTTCGTGGTGGTGGTGCTGCTGCTGCTGCTTGGTGTTTGTGGTGCTGCTGCTTGGTGGTGATGGTGGTGCTGCTGCTTGGTGTTGGTGGTGGTGGTGCTGCTGCTGCTTGGTGGTGCTGCTGCTTGGTGGTGGTGGTGCTGCTGCTGCTTGGTGTTGGTGGTGGTGCTGCTGCTTCGTGGTGCTGCTGCTTCGTGGTGGTGGTGCTGCTGCTGCTTGGTGTTGGTGGTGCTGCTGCTTGGTGGTGGGGTGGTGGTGCTGCTGCTGCTTGGTGTTGGTGGTGCTGCTGCTTGGTGTTGGTGGTGCTGCTGCTTGGTGGTGATGGTGGTGCTGCTGCTTGGTGTTGGTGGTGGTGGTGCTGCTGCTTGGGGGTGGTTGTGGTGCTGCTGCTTGGTGGTGGTGGTGGTGCTGCTGCTTGGTGTTGGTGGTGGTGGTGCTGCTGCTTGGTGGTGGTGGTGGTGCTGCTGCTTGGTGTTGGTGGTGGTGGTGCTGCTACTTGGGGGTGGTTGTGGTGGTTGTGGTGCTGCTTCTTGGTGGTGATGGTGGTGCTGCTGCTTGGTGGTGATGGTGGTGCTTGGTGTTGGTGGTGGTGGTGCAACCGACTAAAGTTCAAGTAGGGTCCAGAGTCATGCTGTTCAACTTTAACAAAACGTCAGCAATGCCAAAACTTGATCAAAAGTTATTGGTCCTTATAGAGTAGTCGAACATATTAATGGCAACAAGTATAAAGTTAGAGAAATTAGTACGGGTCAGTTTAAAGAATCGCATTTAGATCATATGAAGTTAGTATGCGATGATGATGACGAAGTCCCTGACACCCCTGACAATCAGACAAGTGAGACAGTCTCTGATATTTCTCCTGTTGCTGTTCCCTCTACCTCTAATGATCAGTCAGATCAACCTGAATGTCGTTATTCGCTACGTACACGACAAGTGTTAAGAAATCCTCAAGTATCATTTGTAGATACCAGTGTAGATCCTCCTCAATCAGAAGTTGAGTTACCTATTGTAACAGAGTTTGATCCACCCAGAGATGATAATTATACAGCCTATATCAATCTAACCCTAGCAGAGTTGGGGTTAAATGTAAATAATCTGTATAGATAAATATGTAGTAAGCGTTTAACTGTGTATTATAATATCTACTTAGTATTACTCAAATTTTTTTAATGTGTTCACGTTCTCTCCGAGTTCTGAGAATTAACAGTATAGATTTGAGTGCACCAGATCTACCTTCTCTGTTAATCACTACCTTCTTGTAAATATATTTCCTCAGAATTCGTAGATCACATGAAGACAGTTCGATCGAACAAATTTTTTTTTCTCTCTTTTATCATGATTTTCTTAAATGAGCTCATTTAATTAATTCCTATGTATCATGATGCATCATATAGTAATGTAGATTATTCCGTCATGATAATATCCATGTGAAGTATAATGTTCAACTGTTGTGTACTTTGACATTGTATAGAATCAGCTGAGAGTTGTTGCCTGTTGTCCTTAGTTTGTATAGTTGTATGTCGAGACGCCATACGTAGCATGCCCGAGCTGTACGGTTCGTATTTCTAACGGCTAAGCCATAGCTGTTCACGTGATTTCCAACCTCTGCCCATGTGATCTGGCATTAGCCAATCATAGGCCTGCCTTTTGAATGCCCCAGTGCCGTGCGAGCCTAGCAGGCAGTACCATCCGAGTAGGCATAGCAGGCGGACACAGGCATAGGCTCTCAGCTCCCATATATTCCAACGCCTCATTAAACACTACCAAAAACCAAGCTCATCGTCTGTTAATATTACCAAATCTATGAAAAGAACCCCACAATACACTGCTGCTGCTTGGTGGTGCTGCTGCTTGGTGGTGCTGCTGCTGCTTGGTGGTGGTGCTGCTGCTTGGTGGTGGTGCTGCTGCTTGGTGGTGCTGCTGCTGCTTGGTGGTGGTGCTGCTTGGTGGTGGTGGTGGTGGTGCTTGGTGTTGGTGGTGGTGGTGCTGCTTGGTGGTGGTGGTGGTGGTGGTTGTGGTGCTGCTTGGTGTTGGTGGTGCTTGGTGGTGGTGGTGCTGCTGCTTGGTGGTGGTGGTGCTTGGTGGTGGTGGTGCTTGCTTCACTACTACCTTCAGACACTGGACTGGTTATTAAAGGTGTGAAACGTTTCTCTCCTAATATAGCATTATAAAAGTCTCTGATTATACAATTAAGCGATAACGGAGTAATTAAGGAGCCTCTCACCTTGCCAGCCTCTCTAATCACATGAAGTGCCTTGGATCAGACACCCATTACCATAATAATAATTATAATAATAATGATGCAATGCATAAATTGTTAATTACCCTCAGAATCCCTGTTAGAGGCCTATTTAGAAATAAATCACTTATTACCTCTCAAAGTCTGTTATCAGCTATCCTAATTAGTAATATATATATATATATATATATATATATATATATATATATATATATATATATATATATATATATATATATATATATATATATATATATATTTTCAACAAGTGATAGATGCAGTGATATCAAAACTACCAGGAACAACAGTCATTGCCCCTACTAATAGTGTCTTGCTTGGAGCACCTCTGGGAAGCGATGCCATTGACACAATTCTCAGGAAGAAACTGGAAGAATTGAGGAGAATGGAACAACGAATAGGCAATCTTGACACCCATGATGCCTTGTACCTTCTCACAAAATGTTTGAGTCTGCCCAGGTTGACATATTTCCTAATATGTGCTCCTTCATATGATAACCCTATACTGCACGAATATGACAGTATCCTGAGGCAGATCTTTACTAAAGTACTTAACCTTACTCTAGAAGATGGGCAGTGGGACCAAGCTACACTCCCAGTCAGACTAGGAGGCATTGGTGTCCGCAAGTCATCTCAGATTGCTCTACCTGCTTTCCTGTCCTCATGCGTTGCATCCAGAGGGCTGGTAGCAGCGATTCTCCCTGAACATCTTAGGGACACGATTGGAATCCATGACCAAAAGTTCGTTGATGGAGCCAGGATCTGGGATAATCTAACAGCCTCTGAAACCAGGCCTGCTCTCCCCAACAACTACAAACAGTCGCACTGGGATGGCCCAATAGTAGAGAATATAGCCTCAACAATGCTTCAGAGTGTGTCAGGGAAGGATAGAGCCCGCCTCCTTGCAGTGAGAGCTCCTTATGCAGGGGACTTTCTTTTGGCTGTTCCCAACTCCAGCCTTGGCACACGCCTCGACCCACAGACCATCCGCCTTGGTGTTGCCCTTCGACTTGCCGCCCCTATTCTCGCCGAACACAGGTGTATTTGTGGCAGTGAAGCAGCAGACCGATTCGGGTAAAATGGTCTTGTGTGTCGTAAATCCGAGGGAAAGATTGCAAAACATGAAGAGGTTAATAACATTATCAAGAGGAGCCTCACAACAGCTGGATGCCCAGCAGTAAGGGAGCCACCCCAACTATGCAGATCTGATGGCAACCAAAAGCATCCAGATGGTATCACCCTTCAATCCTGGACAGACGGCAAGCAGGTGGTGTGGGACTACACATGTGCATCTACCTTGGCTGATACCTATCTTCAATACACCAGGAAGGAAGGAGGGGCAGCTGCCACCTTCAGGGAGTCCCAAAAGTCGAGAAAATATGGAGAACTTGCCCATCATTATATGTTTGTTCCCATAGGCTCAGAGACCCTTGGCTCATGGGGAAAAAGTGCATCTAAGTTCCTCAAGAAACTGAGTAAAATACTCAACAGGGTAACTAGGGATCCCAGGGCAGCTAGTTTTCTGTTCCAGCGACTCAGCTCTGCTGTTCAGAGGGGTAATGCATGCTGTATTTTGGGTACGCGCCCCAGCACTGAGGAGCTGGATGAGATTTTCGCATTATAATAAGTGACAAACATGTAACAATATGTACTAGACATGTATCTCTCACACCTCGTGTACTGTATATGACATCTTTATATCAACAATGTATCTCTTAAATCTTTTGTACCATATTATGTAATAAAATATACCTATTGGTAAAAAAAAAAAAACTAAAAGATGGGGTAGTAGGAAAGTGGAATATTCGAATGGCTTCAGGAAGAAATCAAAATATTCTTCATTGAAGCCTTTTTATTCACTTCTCCGAGGCTTTGGGTCCCACAATTTGTACCAGAGGGTGGACCCCATCCTATAATATATATATATATATATATATATATATATATATATATATATATATATATATATATATATATATATATATATATATATATATATATTCATCATTCATGTAAATCCTGCCATAAATTAAGCTAATTAGTACACGTGAAGGTAGACAGCATTCCTGGCTGCAGGTATTATGATGGGTAGTGCAATTAGTGGTTGCCGTTAGTTTAATAAAGTGTTTAAAACTGCAGTAATTACCGATAGTGGTAATGACACAATGGCATTTGATGGCATTTTAATTGTTTTTTTGGGTCAGATGAATGTCATGAACTGTACTTTGTGTCAGTAGCATGGTGGATGACATGGCTGAACTGACATGTTGTTGCATCAGTAGCATGGTGAATGACATGGCTGAACTGACATGTTGTTGTGTCAGTAGCATGGTGGATGACATGGCTGAACTGACATGTTGTTGCATCAGTAGCATGGTGGATGACATGGCTGAACTGACATGTTGTTGTGTCAGTAGCATGGTGGATGACATGGCTGAGCTGACATGTTGTGTCAGTAGCATGGTGGATGACATGGCTGAACTGACATGTTGTTGTGTCAGTAGCATGGTAGGATGACATGGTTGAACTATCATGTTGTGCCAGTAGCATGTGGATGACATGGCTGAACTACATGTTGTTGTCAGTAGCGTGGATGACATACATGGTGATCTGGACCATACTTGTGTGTTCCTGGCATGTGATACAGACTGGAATACCATGGTGTATCAGGATAACATGACTGGAATACATGGTATAGTAGATAACATGACTGGAATACCATGGTATAGTAGATAACATGACTGGAATACCATGGTATAGTAGATACATGACTGAATACCATGGTATGTGATGACATGACTGGAATACCAGGTATATAGATAACATGACTGGAATACCATGGTATAGTAGATACATGACTGAATACCATGGTATAGTAGATAACATGACTGGAATACCATGGTATGTAGAATGTGGATCCCATGGCTTATAGTGAATACCATGGTATAGTAGATAACATGACTGGAATACCATGGTATAGTAGATAACTATGACTGGAATAACATGGTATAGTAGATAACATGACTGGAATACATGGTATAGTAGATACATGCTGAACCATGGTTTAGTAGATGAACATGCTGAATCTCATGGTATGGTAGAATAACATGACTGGAATACCATGGTTTTAGTAGATAACATGGCTGGAATCCCATGGTATAGTAGTTTAACATGCTGAATCTCATGGTTGTGTCATACATGGTGGAAGCTAACCATGGTATAGTAGATAACATGCTGAATCCCATGGTTTTTAGTAGATAACATGACTGAATCCCATGGTGTAGTAGATAACATGACTGAATACATGGTCATAGCTGATACATGACTGAATTCCTTGGTATAGTAGATAACATGACGGGAATACCATGGTTAGTAGTACATGACTGGAATACCATGGTATAGTAGATATCTGAGCTGATATACATGGTATAGTAGATAACATGACTGGAATACCATGGTATAGTAGATAACATGACTGGAATACCATGGTATAGTGATAACATGACTGGAATACCATGGTATAGTAGATAACATGACTGGAATACCATGGTATAGTAGATAACATGACTGGAATACCATGGTATAGTAGATAACATGACTGGAATACCATGGTATAGTAGATAACATGACTGGAATACCATGGTATAGTAGATACATGACTGGAATACCATGGTATAGTAGATAACATGACTGGAATACCATGGTATAGTAGATAACATGCTGGAATACCATGGTAGTAGATACTGGCGGGAAATACCATGGTATAGTAGATAACATGACTGGAATACCATGGTATAGTAGATAACATGACTGGAATACATGTTGTAGTAACATGGTGGATACATGGTAAGTGAATGTGAATACATGTAGCATAGTGATAACATGACTGAATACATGGTATAGTAGATATACATGGCTGGAATACTCATGGTTAGTAGATACATGACTGGAATACCATGGTATGTAGATAACATGGCTGGAATACATAGGTATAGTGATCATGACTGGAACATGGTATAGTAATTTGCTGAATCATGGTATAGTAGATAACATGCTGGAATGCCATGTGTATGAGTGAGTACATGGTAATGACATGCTGAATACCATGTTGTGTACATGAGTACATGGTGATAACATGCTGGAATACTACATGGTTAGTAGATAACATGATGGAATCCATGGTTATGATAACATGCTGGAATACCATGGTATATAGATAACATGATGGAATACCATGGATAGTAATAACATGCTGGAATCCATGGATAGTAGATACATGAGCTGGAATACCATGTTTATGCTAGTAACATGCTGGAATACCATGTGTATAGTATACATGCTGGATACCATGAGTAATACTGGTCAACATGGTAGGATACATGCTGGAATACATGTTAGTAGTAACATGGATGAATCATGGATGTAGATACTATGGTGTATACCATTGATGATACATGACTGGATCCATGGTATGTGTCATGACTGGAATACATGTTGAGATGACAGCTGAATACATGGTATGACATGCTGAATACTGGTATGTAGTACATGCTGGTCCATGGTAATGTACATGACTGGATCCATGGTATGTAGATGCATGACTGGATACATGGTATAGAGTAACTGACTGTTGGTATAGTAGATAACATGCTGGATACCATGGTTGTAGATAACATGGTGGAATACCATGGTTAGTAGATAGACATGGCTGAATACCATGGTATAGTAGATAACATGCTGAATACATGGTATGTAGTACATGATGGATACAGGTTAGTAGATCATGCTGGAATACATGGTATAGTAGATACATGCTGAATACATGGTATAGTAGATAACATGCTGAATACATGGTATAGTAGATAACATGTGGAATACCATGGTATAGTAGATCATGCTGGAATACCATGGTATAGTAGATAACATGCTGGAATACCATGGTATAGTAGATAACATGACTGGATACCATGGTGTGACATGGCTGAATACATGGTTGTAGATAACATGTGGATACATGGTAATGAACATGTGGTCCATTATGTAGATAACATGCTGAATATGGTATAGTGATAACATGGCTGAATACCATGGTTAGTAGATAACATGCTGGATACATGGTATAGTGATAACATGCTGGAATACCATGGTATAGTAGATAACATGACTGGAATACCATGGATGTAGATAACATGACTGGAATACCATGGTATAGTAGATAACATGCTGGAATCATGGTATAGTAGATAACATGACTGGAATACCATGTATAGTAGATAACATGATGGAATACCATGGTATAGTAGATAACATGACTGGAATACCATGGTATAGTAGATACATGACTGGAATACCATGGTATAGTAGATAACATGACTGGAATACCATGGTATAGTAGATAACATGCTGGAATCCATGGTAGTAGATATGACTGAATACCATGGTATAGTAGATAACATGACTGGAATACCATGGTATAGTAGATAACATGACTGGAATACGGTATAGTAGATAACATGACTGGATATGGTAAGTAGATAATGACTGAATACCATGGTATGTAGATAACATGACTGGAATACCATGGTATAGTGATAACATGACTGGAATACCATGGTATAGTAGATAACATGACTGGAATACCATGGTATAGTAGATACATGACTGGAATACCATGGTATAGAGATAACATGACTGGAATACCATGGTATAGTAGATAACATCTGGAATCTGGTTGTAGATAACATGCTGGAATACCATGGTATAGTGATAACATGACTGGAATACCATGGTATAGTAGATAACATGACTGGAATACCATGGTATAGTAGATAACATGACTGGAATACCATGGTATAGTAGATAACATGCTGGAATACCATGGTAGTAGATAACATGACTGGAATACCATGGTATAGTAGATAACATGACTGGAATACCATGGTATAGTAGATAACATGACTGGAATACATGTATAGTAGATAACATGCTGGAATACCATGGTATAGTAGATAACATGCTGGAATACCATGGTATAGTAGATAACATGCTGGAATACCATGGTATAGTAGATAACATGACTGAATACCATGGATAGTAGATAACATGACTGGAATACCATGGTATAGTAGATAACATGACTGAATACCATGGATAGTAGATAACATCTGGAATACCTGGTATATGATAACATGACTGGAATACCATGGTATAGTAGATAACATGACTGGAATACCATGGTATAGTAGATAAATGACTGGAATACCATGGATAGAGATAAATGCTGGAATACCATGGTATAGTAGATAAATGCTGGAATACCATGGATAGTAGATAACATGCTGGAATACCATGGTATAGATAACTGACTGGAATACATGGTATAGTAGATAACATGCTGGAATACCATGTATAGTAGATAACATACTGGAATGGTATAGTGATAACATGCTGGAATACCATGGTATAGTAGATAACATGACTGGAATACCATGGTAGTAGATAAATACTGGAATACCATGGTATAGTATACATGCTGGAATACCATGGTATAGTAGATAACATCGGTATTATAGTAGATACATGACTGAATACCATGTATAGTAGAAAATGACTAATACCATGTAGTAGATAAATGACTGAATACCATGGTATAGTAGATAACAGACTGGAATACCATGGTATAGTAGATAACATGACTGGAATACCATGGTAGTAGATAACAGACTGGAATACCATGGTATAGTAGATAACATGCTAAATGGTATAGAGATAACATGTGAATAATGGTATAGTAGATAACATGACTGAATACCATGGTATAGTAGATAACATGACTGGAATACCATGGTATAGTAGATAACATGACTGGAATACCATGGTATAGTAGATAACATGACTGGAATACCATGGTATAGTAGATAACATGACTGGAATACCATGGTATAGTAGATAACATGGCTGGAATACCATGGTATAGTAGATAACATGACTGGAATACCATGGTATAGTAGATAACATGACTGGAATACCATGGTATAGTAGATAACATGACTGGAATACCATGGTATAGTAGATAACATGACTGGAATACCATGGTATAGTAGATAAATCACTGAATACCATGGTAAGTAGATAATACTGAATACCATGGTATAGTAGATAACATGACTGGAATACCATGGTATAGTAGATAACATGACTGGAATACCATGGTATAGTAGATAACATGACTGGAATACCATGGTATAGTAGATAACATGACTGGAATTCCATGGTATAGTAGATAACATGACTGGAATACCATGGTATAGTAGATAACATGACTGGAATACCATGGTATAGTAGATAACATGGCTGGAATACCATGGTATAGTAGATAACATGACTGGAATACCATGGTATAGTAGATAACATGACTGGAATACCATGGTATAGTAGATAACATGACTGGAATACCATGGTATAGTAGATAACATGGCTGGAATACCATGGTATAGTAGATAACATGACTGGAATACCATGGTATAGTAGATAACATGACTGGAATACCATGCTATAGTAGATAACATGACTGGAATACCATGGTATAGTAGATAACATGACTTGAATACCATGGTATAGTAGATAACATGACTGGAATACCATGGTATAGTAGATAACATGGCTGGAATACCATGGTATAGTAGATAACATGGCTGGAATACCATGGTATAGTAGATAACATGACTGGAATACCATGGTATAGTAGATAACATGACTGAAATACAAAGGTCCTTAAAAGCAGTTCTTAAGGTGAGCTAATTTTGCATTTGCCGGTGAAGTGTACATTAGTTGGTGCAGGTGTATGAATGGAGGGTTGTAGACATGTAGCGATACCCGCTTGTAGACCCGGGGCGCGGGGGCGTGCATGTGCCTGGGAGTAGGGGCATGACAGGTGTTCTGGTGGTGGGTCAAGACAAGGTAGGATAATGGAAATTGGATACTGCTTCGTGCACTCACGTTGAGGGAGCAAGTCCAATCATCCATTATATTCAAACATTGTATCTTTTTCTTCATCCTGTTACACCTAGAGCACAGCACAACAGATGCTTGCTCGCTAATAGCAACTACTGTGTACGGTTTTTTGTCTAAGCTCTGTATGTTAATGAGAGGGAAGTGTGAACGTTTTGTATTGCTCTCCTGTCCACTGCATGCAATCAACTGAAATTCTCAGCAGATTGTTTACTTGGTGAGTAAGACACATTTGCAACACTTGGGTATCTTCATTGCCGAAACGTTTCGAATGCACAACAGGCTTTTTCAGTCGAATACGGGTAAAGAAAATCGCCGGAAGCAGCAGTAGAAGCTCTGACGTGATCAGTGTGTCCCTCTTGGTAGGAGGTGCTCAGTCTCTCAAGTCTGATTGGCTTAACGAGTGTGAGGAGCGAGTCTCTTCTGATTTCACAATATCGAACAGTCTCATTTTGTTCTCGTTTTTCTACCCACCTTGTAAAGCAACTTAAATTTGTCTTTGATGAACATCAGCTTGTTTTCCAGGGCCAATTCGCTTGGAAGGAATCACACGACGACTTGGTTTGAGTTATCAGCTGAAGGCAGATAAGCATGAAACTGGGGAGGTAGGGCGTAAAGGAATAAACGTTTAGACGTAAACACAGACAAGGTGGTGCAGGACACCCAGCTGATATAAGGTAAACACAGACACGTGGTACGGAATACCTAGCTGATGTAAGGGAAACACAGACACGTGGTGCAGGACACCCAGCTGATGTAAGGTAAATACAGACACGTGGTGCAGGACACCCAGCTGATGTAAGGTAAACAAAGACATGTGGTGCAGGACACCTAGCTGATGTAAGGTAAACACAGACACATGGTACGGAATACTCAGCTGAAGTAAGGTAAATAAATACGTGGTACAAGGTACTCAACTGATGTGAAGTACATACGGTACGCATGGCGTAAAGGAAAACGCAGATTTGGTGTAAACACAAGACAAATGTTACGGAATACCCAGCTGAGAGAAATGAAACATCACTACATAACGTGAGGTATCAGCTGATTTAGGGTAAACAAGACGATGTATGTAGTGTGAAGTACCAGCTGATTCGAGATAAACAAGACGACATAGTGAGGTACCAGGTGATTCGAGGCAAACCCTGGTATGTGGAGTGGGGCACTGGGAGCGTGTGCGACCTCAGCCAAGATATCGCAACAAAAATGAGAGTGTGCGCTTATTTTACACTTATACCGTAACGTTATATCAGGCTGTGTTATTCAGCGTGACCAAACTTAATGCATCATAACGGAAGAAAACACCAGCACGGTGTAATAGAATACATCCTCCCTCATGCAAT
Organism: Cherax destructor; assembly: GCA_009830355.1. Classification (NCBI taxonomy): domain Eukaryota; kingdom Metazoa; phylum Arthropoda; class Malacostraca; order Decapoda; family Parastacidae; genus Cherax; species Cherax destructor. The sequence goes on along the minus strand of WNWK01001280.1, from coordinate 124,001 downwards.
TTCCGAGATTGCTTATCTGGTGGCCGTTATCACCGGTCTAAGACCTTTTTTAAGGCCTAGGACCGGGCGTTAGAGGTGGGACCTAGCGTTAAGATATATATATATATATATATATATGGGGAAGTGGAACAGAATTCTTTCTCCGTAAGCCATGCGTGTCGTAAGAGGCGACTAAAATGCCGGGAGCAAGGGACTAGTAACCCCTTCTCCTGTATATATTACTAAATGTAAAAGGAGAAACTTTCATTTTTCCTTTTGGGCCACCCTGCCTCTGTGGGAAACGGCCGACGTGTTGAAAGAAAGAATATATATATTTTATATATATATATATATATATATATATATATATATATATATATATATATATATATATATATATATATATATGACCGGCACCTTACATGCCGGTCATCTCCCACCGAGGTGAGGTGACCCGAAAAAGAAGAATCACTTTCACTCATTCATTTAACTACTGTCTTGCAAGAAGTGTGCTGGCATCACAGTTCAGATGGCCCTCCGAACTGTAACATCCCCACCCCTTTCTCAGAGTGCAGGCACTGTACTTCACACCTCCAGGACTCGAACCCAGCTAACCTGTGGTTCCCGCTGCTAGCTGCATTTGAAGGATGAGCTACTTACCTTGGACCGGCATGGGATTTACAATTGGAATTTAACGAAGGATTTACCATTAGAGGATGTATGGACTCTGGAGATGGGTGTGTGTTTTTTGTTGTAGATTCGCAGGTATATTCGCCCGGCCCGGGCCTTTTCCAAGTGGTGGCCCGGTCTTGGTTCTCTTTCTCGGGAGTGTCTCAGACTAATGTCTGCCATGGGAGGAGGTACAAGTACCTCCTCATCTTCTGGGACCAATTCTGTATGTGTGTGTGTGTGTGTGTGTATTTGCTTGAAGGTGAGAGGTTTGAGATCTTCCATATCTCCCTAACACCCTTCCTCCTCCTTCCTTTCTTCCTCCCTTCTTTCCTCTCTCCCTTCTTCCCTCCCTTATTTATTCCCTTCCTATCTCCTTTCTCTTCCTCCTTCCCTTCTTCCTTCCCTCCTTTAGTTACTTCTCCCCTCCCTTCCCTCCCTCTCTCCGCCTCATCAAGTGTAACTAGTTGTTGTTGCTGTAATAAGAGGGCGACACAAGACAGGTATCACAGTTGCTATATTTAGTCAACCCGCAAGTCACACAATGACAATTTGGCGCCCCAGCTCATTTTGCCAGCTACTTGTGGTACCTTGGAAGTAGCAGCAGGGTTCGTAGCGCTACCTACACTTGCCACTTAGGTGGCAGGGATCCTCGTTTGCATGTCACATAGTCAACTTTTTTCTACAGGTAACGCGCATTTTGTCAGCTAACTCTGCTAACTTGTTTAATGATAATAGCTATTTTTTAACGAGCTGTCCGCACTAATTATAACAACTAGTTAACAGGCTGCTGACACACTGGCTTGTTAACTATACAAGCAGTGCTAAACACAACTTGCATTCTGACCGGAGAAAAGTAATGACCACGTTTCAACTAGTATAGGTAAGAGGAGTCTAAAAGTTACTCTACATCACTAGTTAGACCTCACTTAGATTATGCAGCTCAGTTTTGGTCGCCATACTACTGAATGGATATAAATTCATTGGAGAACATTCAGAGAAGAATGATAAAAATAATCCGCTTATACAGCTTTGGAAAAGGTTGGACATATACATGGGTGATCTTGATAAGGACTGGCCTTGTATGGACCAGTAGGCCCATACAAGGCCAGTCTTTATCAAAACCACCCATTTATTTGACTCACGAAATCGTAATGACACGATTGCAAACAAACCATACCACGGGTGTTGAAGCTAGCTGGCCCAGTGGCTAACGCGACGGTCTGGAGTTTTGAGACTCTCTGACCGCGGGTTCGAACCCCACCCGTGGTATGGTTTGTTTCACCCATGTATTTGTCCACCGTTTTCCCAAAGCTGCCTTATACAGTGCATTATTTTTGTCATTCTTCTGTGAATGTTCTCCAGTGAATCTATATCCATTCTGTAGTATAATCTAAGTGAGGCCTTACTAGTGATGTATACTAACTTTTGGACTCTTACTTATACTTCTTGATATATTTGTTTATATATATAAATTGAAGTAATGAGTTAGCCTTATTGCGCATACTGACGCGCTGTTGTCTTGGATCGTTGACTGCAGAACACACTGACTTGTTGACGTAACTTCGTTATTTCCGGTTAACTAGAATGAACATAGGCTAATTAACGTTAGGTTAACCTAACCTGGAGTAACCTGATACGTAACTTTTGTCGGCGTTTGCGTCGTGTAGAAGCTGACGTATTGAAGAGCTTGCGAAAATGAGCTTTTATTTTTGTGTGCGTGTCTCTGTGAGCTGTTGTTCAGGCGAAACTGATGGACCATTAGTAGTTGAACTCTTGAAACCAGTTACAGGTATTTCACAGCTGTTGCATGTATTGATGACTCTGGTGTTGCATCGCATGAGTAGGTGTAAGGTGTTTCACACAGACAGGTGTGTAGACAAAAGACAGTGTTTGCCGACAAAGACACAGGTGTGTAGACATTGACACGGAACAAACCTCTATTGGCACACCTGTTCAGTCGTAGATATAGAGTTGCCTTAAGACTTAAACAGTCTCTGCCTTGAGTGAAGCTTGTTTATGTGGTGCTCTGCTTGTTTGTGTGGAGTGTTGCTTGTTTGTGTGGTGCTCTGCTTGTTTATGTGGAGTGTTGCTTGTTTGTGTGGTGTTCTGCTTGTTTGTGTGGTGTTCTGCTTGTTTGTGTGGTGTTCTGCTTGTTTGTGTGGTGTTCTGGTCTTGTTTGGTGGTGTTCTGCTTGTCATGTGTGTGTTCTCTTGTTATGTGGGTGTTCTTGTTTGGTGTGTTTACACGTGTGTGTTCAAGACACCGCTGGTGTGTTCTCTTGTAACACTGCTGGTGTGTTCTCTTGTAACACGCTGGTGTGTTCTCTTGTAACACCGCTGGTGTGTTCTCTTGTAACACTGCTGGTGTTTCTCTTGTAACACTGCTAGTGTGTTCTCTTGTAACACTGCTGGTGTGTTCTCTTGTAACACTGCTGGTGTGTTCTCTTGTAACACTGCTGGTGTGTTCTCTTGTAACACCGCTGGTGTGTTCTCTTGTAACACTGCTAGTGTGTTCTCTTGTAACACTGCTAGTGTGTTCTCTTGTAACTGCTGGTGTGTTCTCTTGTAACACTGCTAGTGTGTTCTCTTGTAACACTGCTGGTGTGTTCTCTTGTAACACCGCTGGTGTGTTCTCTTGTAACACTGCTGGTGTGTTCTCTTGTAACACTGCTGGTGTGTTCTTTTGTAACACTGCTGGTGTGTTCTCTTGTAACACTGCTGGTGTGTTCTCTTGTAACACCGCTGATGTGTTCTCTTGTAACACTGCTGGTGTGTTCTCTTGTAACACTGCTGGTGTGTTCTCTTGTAACACCGCTGGTGTGTTCTTTGTAACACCGCTGGTGTGTTCTTTTGTAACACTGCTGGTGTGTTCTTTTGTAACACCGCTGGTGTGTTCTTTTGTAACACCGCTGGTGTGTTCTTTTGTAACACCGCTGGTGTGTTCTCTTGTAACACTGCTGGTGTGTTCTCTTGTAACACCGCTGGTGTGTTCTCTTGTAACACTGCTGGTGTGTTCTCTTGTAACACTGCTGGTGTGTTCTCTTGTAACACCGCTGGTGTGTTCTTTTGTAACACCGCTGGTGTGTTCTTTGAACACCGCTGGTTCTTTGTAACACCGCTGGTGTGTTCTCTTGTAACACTGCTGGTGTGTTCTTTGTAACACGCTTGTGTTCTTTGTAACACTGCTGATGTGTTCTCTTGTAACACTGCTGGTGTGTTCTCTTGTAACACGCTGGTGTGTTCTTTGTACACCGCTGGTGTGTCTCTTGTTGAGTGTGTCTTATACTGCTGATGGTCTCTGGGGATTGGTGTGTTTCTGGGATCTGAGTGGGTCTGGAATGGTGGCGGGTGTTTGTGTGGTGTTTTATGCTCAGGGCATGTTCGTCTGGTACGGACTTGGATGTTCTGTAAGCTGTGGGTGTGATCACAGCACCTGCTGGGTGTTTTGTGAACACCTGCTGAGCTGTGTTCTGTAACACTGCTGGTGGTTCCGACCTTCTGTGTGTACTGTAACACGCATGTGTCTTGTAACTGTGGTGTGTTCTTGTAACACCTGCTGGTGTGTTCTGTGTGATACACACTGTGGTAGTGTGGTGGTCATAGCACCTTCTGTGGTAAGCTGTGGTGGATCTAGCATGACCTGTGGTAAGTGTGGCTGGTAAGCACCTGGGTGGACTTGGTGCTGTGGTGATCATAGCATAGCTGCTGGAAGTGTGTGTGTACAGCACTGACTTGTAGCTGTGGTGGATCACAGCACCTGACTGTGTAAGCTGTGGTGGATCACAGCACCTGACTGTGTAAGCTGTGGTGGATCAGCACCTGACTGTGTAGCTGTGTGGATCACAGCACCTGACTGGTAAGCTGTGGTGGATCACAGCACCTGACTGGTAAGCTGTGGGGGTGGTGGATCACAGCACCTGACTGTGGTAAGCTGTGGTGGATCACAGCACTTGACTGTTGTAAGCTGTGGTGGATCACAGCACCTGACTGTAGTGTGGGGTGGTGGATCACAGCACCTACTGGTAAGCTGTGGTGGATCACAGCACTTGACTGTGTAAGCTGGGTGGATCACAGCACCTGACTGTGTAAGCTGTGGTGGATCACAGCACCTGACTGGTAAGCTGTGGTGGATCACAGCACCTGACGTGGTAAGCTGTGGGTGGTGGATCAAGCACCTGACTGTGGTAAGCTGTGGTGGATCACAGCACCTGACTGGTAAGCTGTGGTGGATCACAGCACCTGACTGTGGTAAGCTGTGGTGGATCACAGCACCTGACTGTGGTAAGCTGTGGTGGATCACAGCACCTGACTGTTGTAAGCTGTGGTGGATCACAGCACCTGACTGGTAAGCTGTGGTGGATCACAGCACCTGACTGTGGTAAGCTGTGGTGGATCACAGCACCTGACTGTGGTAAGCTGTGGTGGATCACAGCACCTGACTGTGGTAAGCTGTGGTGGATCACAGCACCTGACTGTGGTAAGCTGTGGTGGATCACAGCACCTGACTGTGGTAAGCTGTGGTGGTGTGTAGATAAGGTGTGTGTGTGTGTGTGGTGGTCCCCTGTGGGGTGTGTGTGGGTGTGTGCTGCTGTGGTGGTGTGGTGGTGTGTGTGTGTGTGTGTGTGTGTGTGTGTCCGTGTGTGTGCGTGGTGGTGTGGGTGTGTCGTGTGTGTGTGCTGTGGTGGTGTTGCTGTGTGTGTGTGTGTGGTCTGTGTGTGTGTGTGTGTGTAGATCTGCTGTGTGAGCGTGTGTGACTCACACACTGACTCACCTAATTGTGGTCTGCAGGGGTCGAGTCTCAGCTCCTGGCCCCGCCTCTTCGCTGTCTGCTACTGGGTCTCTGCTCTCCCTGCTCCATGAGCTTTATCATACCTTGTCTTAAAACTATGTATGGTTCCTGCCTCCACTATATCTTTCTCTAGTCCATTCCACTTCCTGACTACTCTGTGGCTGAAGAAATGTTTCCTGACATCCCTTTGACTCATCTGAGTCTTCAGCTTCCAGTTGTGTCCCCTTGTTTCTGTGTTCCCTCTCTGAAACAACCTGTCACTATCTACCTTGTCAATTCCCGCAGTATTTTGTATGTCGTTATCATGTCTCCTCTGACCCTTCTTTTCCTCCAGTGTTGTTAGTCCTATTTCCTCAACCTTTCTTCATAAGACAGACCCCTGAGTTGTGGAACTAACCTTGTCGCAAACCTTGCACTTTCTCTAGTTTCCTTACGTGCTTGACCAGGTGTGGTTCCAGACTGGTGCTGCATATTCTAGTATGGGCCTGACGTACACGGTATACAGTGTCTTGAACGATTCCTTGTTAAGGTAACGGAACGCTAATCTAAGGTTTGCCAGACGCCCATATGCTGCCGCAGTTATCTGGTTGATGTGTGCCTCCGGAGACGTGCTAGGCGTTATACTCACTCCAAGGTCTTTCTCCTTTGCCGAGGTTTGTAGCCTTTGTCCGCCTAGCTTGTACTCTGTCAGCGGTCTTCTTTGCCCTTCCCGATCCTCATGACTTTGCATATGGAGGATTGAATTCGAGAAGCCAACTGCTAGACCAGATGTCGAGCTTGTCCAGGTCTGTTTGCAGCCCTGCCTGGTCCTCTTCTGATGTGATTCTCTCATTATTTTCACATCATCCGCGAATAGAGACACTTCTGAGTCTATTCCATCCGTCATGTCATTTACATAAACCAGGAATAACACTGGTCCTAGGACTGACCCCTGCGGTACACCACTCGTCTCGGCGCCCACTGTGATACCTCACCACGCACCATGACCTGTTGTTGCCTCCCTTTGAGGTATTCCCTGATCCATTCCAGTGCCCTTCCTGTTATACCTGCTTGTTCTTCCAACTTTTACTAATCTCATGTGAGGAACTGTGTCGAAGGCCTTCCTGCAGTCCAGGAAAATGCAATCAACCCACCCTTCTCTCTCTGCCTTACCTCTGTTACTTTATCATAGAACTCTAGGAGGTTTGTTACACAGGATTTGCCTTCCCGGAATCCATGCTGTCTGGTGTTTATTATCCTGTTCCGCTCAAGGTGTTCCACTATTCTTTTCCTGATGATTTTCTCCAGGACTTTGCACACTATACATGTAAGTGACACCGGTCTATAGTTTAGTGCCTCTTTTCTGTCTCCTTTTTTAAAAATGGGGACTACGTTGGCCTTCTTCCATACCTCAGGTAGCTGCCCAGTTTCAAGGGATGTGAATATTGTGGTAAGTGGCACACTCAGTACCTCAGCTCCTTCCCAAGAACCCACGGGAGATATTGTCCGGACCCATCGCCTTTGAGGTATCGAGGTCACTGAGTAACTGCTTCACTTCCTCCTCAGTTGTGTGTAAGCCCTCTAGCACTTGGTACATCCCTTGTTGGTGACGAACCATGTCCTGTCTACCCAGCTGCCTTCCTTCCTCCATTGTGAATACTTCCTTAAACCTCGTTGAGCTCCTCACATACCTCTTGATCATTACTTGTGAGTTCCCCATCTTCTCTCCTCAGCCTTATCACCCTGGTCCTTGACTGTTGTCTTCCTTCTGATGTGACTGAACATCAGTTTCGGGTCGGACTTAACTTTCGATGCTATGTCGTTTTCTGTACTGTTTCTGGGCCTCCCACTTGTCATACTCGTTTCTAGCTTTTCACTAATCTCTTTGTTTACTTGGGTTCTTTGCCTTCTGTACCGTTTCCATTCTCTGATACTCTGATTCTTTGCCTCCCTGCACCTTTGGGTGTGTGTGTGTGTGTGTGTGTGTGTGTGTGTGTGTGTGTGTGCGTGTGTGTGTGTGTGTGTGTGTGTGTGTGTGTGTGTGTGTGTGTGTGTGTGTGTGTGTGTGTGTGTGTGTGTGGTGTGGGTGTGTGTGTGTGTGTGTTGTGTGTGTGCGTGTGTGTGTGTGTGTGTGCGTGTGTGTGTGTGTGTGTGTGTCGTGTGTGTGTGTGTGTGTGTGTGTGTGTGTGTGTGTGTGTGTGTGGTGTGTGTTGTGTGTGTGTGTGTGCTGTGTGTGTGTGTGTGCGTGTGTGTGTGTGTGTGTGTGTGTGTGTGTGTGTGTGCGTGTGTGTGTGTGTGTGTGTGTGTACAGCTGAACTGCAAGTCAGCTTCTTAGAGTACAGCATCTTTTCATTCCAGGTTATTTCAGTCTCTTCCCTTGCATCCCTCCCTCCTCTGCCTGTGCACTTCCCTCCCTCTGCCTGTGCACTTCCCTCCCTCTGCCTGTGCACTTCCCTCCTCTGCCTGTGCACTCCTCCCTCTGCCTGTGCACTTCCCTCCTCTGCCTGTGCACTTCCCTCCCTCTGCCTGTGCACTCCCTCCTCTGCCTGTGCACTCCTCCCTCTGCCTGTGCACTTCCCTCCCTCTGCCTGTGCACTTCTCCCTCTGCCTGTGCACTCCCCTCCCTCTGCCTGTGCACTCCCCTGCCTCTGCCTGTGCACTTCCCTCCCTCTGCCTGTGCACTTCCCTCCCTCTGCCTGTGCACTCCCCTCCCTCTGCCTGTGCACTTCCCTCCCTCTGCCTGTGCACTTCCCTCCCTCTGCCTGTGCACTTCCCTCCCTCTGCCTGTGCACTTCCCTCCCTCTGCCTGTGCACTTCCCTCCCTCTGCCTGTGCACTTCCCTCCCTATTAGGTATCGTGGTTACAGTTCAAGGTGAGCAACCTTCCTTCTTACCCTATTTTTCTAGGTGTTCCATCCTGTGTCATCTTTCCTCCTCTCCCACCAACCCACCCAAACACCCTACCCACCCTCTCTCTCTCTGTCTCTCTCTCTCTCTCTCTCTCTCTCTCTCTCTCTCTCTCTCTCTTCTCTCTCGTTCAGCTCATTTCAATCATTGGCTCCAGCAATACCTGTATATAACATTTAATTTTATATTACTGTGAGCTTGGAGCCAGAGTTATTTTTGGTGTTTTATTTATGCCCATTTGTTAGAATATTCTTATAATGTGTTATTAGAGTAATTGATTACTTGTATAACGGCTGCCCGTCATGTGGTGTAACAGTTGTCTCCTGAGTATTCTGGAAGTTGAGCCACGTGGGGAAGAAGAAATCCTTGAGATTATTGACCTTGTACGTAATGAAGCCACTAATATCTCTCCAGTGCTGATGGCTCTGGTGTAATGATTGGGTTGAAGTAGACCTGGTCGACTAAAGAGCTGAATCTCCTTGCAGTGTTCTCTGCTGTGTTCAGAAGTCGGTAGTGGGACGAGGACAGGCAGCCCAAGAGATGGAAATACCACAATACCTCGCATAGCAGAGAGTCGAGTTAGTCATGATTGACTTTTACAAAGTCACAGTGTGACTTGTAAATGGTCCAAGTCGGAACGTGCGTAAGCTCCTCTCTTTTATATGTGCGGGTTGTGTGTGTATTGTTCCAGTCACGGTATTGTGCCTTTTTTGTTATTTATGGTAATAATGTTGGTAGAATTACTAACATTATGTTAGGTAAAACAACACATTAGTTTCACATGTGGCCTTTTACCTGACAGTCCAAGAGGTAAAGATGTTATTTTCTTAGAATATATAGAATACATTGAGAGTACATTGGGTGGGTTTTTTACCATTTGTATGGTTATAGATTCGTTAAAGCTTCAGGAAAATATTGTAGTGCTGTGTTGTAAGGGAAGTCCATTGTTTTGTAAAGGATTTCGGGCAAGATTTAGTAAAAAAATTTGCCCGAAATGCTTTTTCTGTAAGTTTATAAGCTGCCTTGCTTGTAAGATTCATCACTTGACTCTTCATAGTCAGCGTGCAAGCAAATTTCACCGAGATATTACTTTCGTCACTTGATAGACACTTCCCTTAAATTCTCTGACAAACTCCAGTATCAACATTATGCAATCTCGAGACCATTGCAAGTAGTGTTTTCTTTGAAGAAATCATAGCCATTCATGATTCTCGCGGGGCAGATGTAGATACAAGTTGGTGAATGACGTGCCAGAGTGAAGTGGGCATCTTTCACTACAAGGAAAAGCTAGAGCGCAGTCAACATCGTAGACATAGAATTAGGTGTAAGAGGTTAAGTAGAAATTCTACAATAAGGTTCGTAGAACTCACAGCCACCCATCCTATGCCCAGGCAAAAACCCTAAGAACCTCCACATTGAACATCCAGACTCAGGAATTAGAACCTGTTGATATAAAAACTTTACAAGAGCCACTTCTGGTCCCAGGCTCTAGCAAACGTCCGGGAATCTAGAGCCACACAATAGTTACGGACCTGTGAAAACCACAGGCGTAGAGCTCTCTTCCAGCATCTACAACGAGGCATTTACGCTCCTGAGCTCGCTGACACTGATTGTCTGGTATACAGAGACTGCTCTGTTAAGAACTCCTCAGAGAGGTTGACCTTGTTGGTAGTCATTCGTCAGATATTAGATAATCTGGATCTAAATGGCATATTGTTGAAAATAATGAAGAAAAGCCACAAATTTAAAAAGAAGCTTTTATTGGGACAGCTGTGGCTCTGTGTAGAGCGTCTGTAAACATCCACAAAGCGAAAGTGTCAAATAAAAGCTTCTGTAACTTTCGTCTTTTTTTATGTTGAAAAAACTAGAGGGTTTTTAGTAGTTATTTTTCCAGGAGGCAGAGGTGCCATACCCGGTCCAAGGTTCCCTTGGTACCCAGTGCTCTTTCACTCCTCCAGTGACTAGCGTCATTATGTCCAGTGAAATTAAACTCATCAGCTGCAGAACGACCTTTTTTCTTCCATGAAAACAATGACGACCACATAGCGAGCGATCGCTAAAAAGAAAAAATGCCGCTCTTTGATGCGAGATCATTGTCTCAAGGATCTCACGAGTGATTAACAGCAATGAAACTGGTCTGGATTTGTTGGTCATGGTTTAGGTCTCCCTTGTGTGAGGTGGGCTGTTTACCCTGTGCGTGGTATAGTTGGTACAGGCGTGGTATAGTTGGTACAGGCGTGGTATAGTTGGTACAGGTGAGCAGAAGAAGGTAGTAGCTGGTCAGGATAGCCCGACAAACAATCTTTTGCTCACCTTGTTTAGCCTGACAACCTTCTCTGTGATGAGTAGGACACACGTGCAACACTTAGGTATTATAACTTACTGTGGCCTTCACAGCACACTTCTTCAGCTGAATATTGGAGACAGAAATAGAGAGGTAATTCTGAGGTGATCAGTCCCTCAGCCCTGATATATGGTGGTCAGTTCCTTAGCCTAAGGGACTCGACTTTCTTCCATCTAGGATGAGGAACAAATCAACTTGTCAGTATTACATACTATTTATAATATGACACTTTTCTGTGTCCATTGGTTTAAGGAGGAGTTGTACCTCTTACCATCACCTTTCTCAGTATTGACTGTTGTTGCAGGTAGCCATGCAAGTTGACTCTCTGGGTCCAGGAGTGTGCATCTTAGCAACAAAACGGTGTGCGAGTTGGTGCACTTCCTGGTAGCTGCAGAGGAGGTTGGCAAGCAGTCCCGACAAATCTGAATAACACAGATATTTAGAGCAGAGCAAAACTCTTATTAAGACAACGTTTCGCCACGGAGAGCTTTATCATGTGACTTGATGAAGCTTTGCTTAAGCGAAACTTGTGTTAATAACGTTTTGCTCTGCTTTAAGAATATTTGCAGTGCAGTTAGCGACAGTCCCATCCTCAGTTCACCTCGTGTTGAAGGTGCAATTGTGTCGTGAGGGCAGTGTGTATATTGAGAGGGATGACCGGCCAGTGTTGTCTTCCTCCAAAAGAGAGGCCTCGTCTGGCACCGAGCCTCGAGGACGGTGACACTCCCTTTGATATACCTTTGTGAGTTCCCAGAGTTCTTCTACTCCCAGAGTCCGCACGAGCCTGTGGTGGCTCGTGTGGACGTTACTCTTGAGAGTAAACCCAGGCGTTATGTCCCTCCAAACCTCTTACTTATTGTATCTCATCAAGCGGTTAAACCCGTGTTTGTCAGGCAACGCTAGGAGTGGACTGTTGGTGAATGCCCGTCTTGCAGTGTCACACACGAACACAAGAATGAAGGCACACTCCGGTAGGTCTACTGCAGATGATCCGGGAGGGAGGAGCTCTTTTCTTATTTTATCTTACGTTCACCTTTCTTGCTCGTCGCTGAACTCTCTATGACCCATGCGGGTTTAGCACTTTACGAGTTCAAGGAGACTTAACTAGTTTGAAGGACCTGGGATTTCCTTCCCTGGTCTTACACACACATACAGGAACAAGGGGACACAACTGGAAGTTGAAAACTCAGATGAGTCATAAGGATGTTAGAAAGTATTTCTTCAGCCTTAGAGTTGTCAGGAAGTGGAACAGTCTGGAGAGTGATGTAACGGAGGCAGGATACATATATAGCTTTAAGAAGAGGTACGATATGGCTCTTGGACCAGGTAGAGTGGATCTAGTAGCGACCAGTGAAGTGGTGGGGCCAGGAGTTATGAATCGACCCTTTCAACCACAAATAGGTGAGTAGACACGCACACACGAAGCATACAACAGGCCAAGTGTCCATCAACAAGTATCTTTGACAGATATTAACACACACACACACAAAAAAACACCACATCCCAAGTGTCCATCAACAAGAGCCTTTAATAGATATTAACTAACACGAGAGAGAGAGAGAGAGAGAGAGAGAGAGAGAGAGAGAGAGAGAGAGAGAGGATGAAATTAGAAAATACCTGTTTTTCACTCTCAGGGTGGCAGAGAAACAGAATAAACTATTTAAGGCAGAGTCTATACACAGCCTTAAGAGCAGGTATGAGAAGCCGAAGAGGTAGGGAGCCGCTGGACCAGTCAAGTGGAGCCAGGCCAGATGTGGGCCAGGTCTGTTAAGCCAGGCCAGATGTGGGTCAGGTCTGTTAAGCCAGGCCAGATGTGAGCCATGTCTGTTAAGCCATGCCAGATGTGGGTAAGGCCTTTAAGCCAGGCCAGATGTGAGCCAGGTCTGTTAAACCAGGCCAGGTGTGGGCCAGGTCTTCATAAAAATATACCCAAATGTTACACATATGTCTCACACATCAACTCGTTAGTGTTGTATACCAGTCATGCAAAGGTTGCATAAACACAGAGCGCAATGTCCACAAATCTTAGTCAAGGGAGAGAGAGAGAGAGAGAGAGAGAGAGAGAGAGAGAGAGAGAGAGAGAGAGAGAGGAGAGAGGAGAGGAGGACTCCTGTGTTCTGACGAACAGTACTAACCTAGGTGATCACAAAAGTCAGGTGCATCAGTTCACATCGGTGAGCATGATGCCACCGTTGGAGTCGGCAGAGACGAGACTTGTCACGCTATAGTCAGGCAGGAGCGGAGACAGGTCAGGAGAGAGTCAGGTTTTAACGGAAGCACATCAAGTCAGACCAGAGTCAGGTCAGGTCAGGTTGGATTGTATTCCTGCACGTATCGATGGTTGTCCAGGATCTCCACAGTCTTGTGTCCCCACACGTAGTTCAGATAACAGGTAACTCCAGTGTGATGTCTCCAAATTGAAGGTAAGGATGAAGGAAGACTGCAGCAGCACGCCTGTTCATATTGCTATAAAATATCGTCAAGTTGGGTAGCTTTATTCTTGAAACGTTTCGCCTACACAGTAGGCTTCTTCAGTCACATACAGAGGCAACAGGTGTAGTAGTGAAATGAAAAAGATGTAATCAGTCCATCAACCTTGGAGACGAGGTGGTCAGTCCCTCAGCCTGGAGAAGAGTTCAGCTCCATGGAGCTGAACTCTTCAGAACCGCGAGAAAAAGCTTGCCATACACACAACAAGATTACTTCTGAACTCGTTAGTTATGATAATCTGTATGCTAATCTGTATGATGATAATCTATATGATGATGATCTGCATAATGATATGTATAATAATCTGTATGATGATAATCTGCATGATGATATGTATAATAATCTGTATGATGATAATCTGCTTGATGATATGTATAATAATCTGTATGATAATCTGTAAGATGATAATCTATAAGAAAGTCTTAAGAAGTATTCTCTGTTGCTACTTGTGTTAATGACTTTTTTTGGGGGTCCTCTACAATATTTCAAAATGATTAGATGTGAATGTGATCCATTACGAGATATTGACAAAGACGCCAGTGATGGCGTCCTCGTCAGTTGTCAATACCTCGTCGCCAGTGATGACGACGCTAGTGATGGCGTCCTCGTCAGTTGTCAATACCTCGTCGCCAGTGATGACGACGCCAGTGATGGCGTCCTCGTCAGTTGTCAATACCTCGTCGCCAGTGATGACGACGCCAGTGATGGCGTCCTCGTCAGTTGTCAATACCTCGTCGCCAGTGATGACGACGCCAGTGATGGCGTCCTCGTCAGTTGTCAATACCTCGTCGCCAGTGATGACGACGCCAGTGATGGCGTCCTCGTCAGTTGTCAATACCTCGTCGCCAGTGATGACGACGCCAGTGATGGCGTCCTCGTCAGTTGTCAATACCTCGTCGCCAGTGATGACGACGCCAGTGATGGCGTCCTCGTCAGTTGTCAATACCTCGTCGCCAGTGATGACGACGCCAGTGGTGTGGTGAAGTAGCCAGCCCCTCAGTCAGTCAGTCTGAAGAATTGCTTACACCTGCGTTGTTAGGTGCACTTACCTGATAGTACTCTCCTAATTGTGGTTTCGAGGTGTGTCGAGTTTCAGCGCCTGGCCCCGCCTCTCCGCTGGTCAATCCTGGGTTCACTCTCGTGGCCGCGTGAGCCCTTTTGTGCCTATTTTTAAGTGTGTGTGTGTGTGTGTGTGTGTGTGTGTGTGTATGTGTGTGTGTGTGTGTGTGTGCACGCTCCCATAGTTGCTGTATCTCCATGGAGTTGAATTGTAGCTGTTGGTTCAGCCTTTTAACTCATCGACCAGTGTCGGGTCCTGCCCTCCGGTGCTCTGTCATATCTGCTCCTAAAGCTGTGTATGTCACCACTCACCACGCCGAGACTGACAAATACTTTCTGTAATCCCTAATACGTGTCTTCCGCTGCCATCTGTGTCCCCTGGCTCACCCTCCTCGCCTCTCAGCCTCTCTTATCCGCACTGTCTAGTTCCTCGAGTATTTTGTATGTCAGGATCAAGTCCTCCTTGCTTCTTCTCCCCTCATGATTATCCTCCTTGCTTCTTCTACCCTCATCCTCCTCCTCCTCTTTTTCTTCTCCTGCACCTCTTCTTCCTGGACCTCCTGTTCTGCCTCTTTTTAACTCTCCCCCTGACCATCATAACTCTTCTCTCCTTGCCCCTCCTCATCCCTCCCCTCCTCCTCATCCCTCCCCTCCTAATCCCTCCCCTCCTCATCCCTCCCCCTCCTCATCCCTCCCTCCTCCTCATCCCTCCCCTCCTCCTAATCCCTCCCCTCCTCCTAATCCCTCCCTCCTCCTAACCCCTCCCTCCTCCTCATCCCTCCCCTCCTCATTTCTCCCCTCCTCCTCACCCCTCCCCTCCTCCACATCCCTTTATGAAAGGTTTTATGCCTTTCATTCTTCCTTGGTCCTCACCTTTCATCTCTTTCGTGTTCAGTTATTCCTTTCAGCTATTGTTCATCTCTCTCGTGTTCCTGTCCACCCTTTGTTTCTCCCCTTTTCATGTCCTCCCTTTCTCTCTCTCTCTTCGTGTCTCGGGTCGTTATCAGCATTATTCTTTATCCATTGTTTTCTTTTTTTTTCAATTAATATTCCATATTTTCTTTCATTTTTTTTCCTTATTTTTCCCCCCCTTTTCTTCCTCTCTTTTCTTACGCTTTTATTTAGTCTTCCGTTTTCCTTTTTATATTTTAGCTCCTCCCCCAATTTTATCAATTTATCTCTTATCTTATTTCTTCTTTATTTTCCTTCTCCCTTCTGGTTGTTTTTCCTCTTTATTTCCCTCTCCCAACTTTTCTTCTCGTTTCTGCTTCTTCCGTTCTTCCTGCTGAGTTTCTTCCCAGCTTCTATCCCATCCCGGTCTTTCTTCTCCCCCCCCCCACCCTCAGCTACCACCAGAAGTGGTGGTGGTGGTAGTGGGGGTTCAAGGCGAGTGAGGTGGTGGTGGAGGTGCAAGATGGGTGGTAGTGGGGTGTTTATCCTCTCTTGTCACCCCCTACTAAGCCACCACCGCCACCACAATCATCGTTACCACCACCACCCACCAGCATCCACCACCCACCAGCATCCACCACCACCACCCACCAGCATCCACCACCACCACCCACCAGCATCCACCACCACCACCCACCAGCATCCACCACCCAAGTTAGACGACCTTGGGATAGACCACAGGAGAATGGCCGCCTGACCAAGACCAACCCGACTACATCCCGAGCTTACCACTGCAACCCCTGCAGCGTGGTAGCTTGCCACTGCAACCCCTGCAGCGTGGTAGCTTGCCACTGCAACCCCTGCAGCGTGGTAGCTTGCCACTGCAACCCCTGCAGCGTGGTAGCTTGCCACTGCAACCCCTGCAGCCTGGTAGCTTGCCACTGCAACCCCTGCAGCGTGGTAGCTTGCCACTGCAACCCCTGCAGCCTGATAGCTTGCCACTGCAACCCCTGCAGCGTGGTAGCTTGCCACTGCAACCCCTGCAGCCTGGTAGCTTACCACTGCAACCCCTGCAGCCTGGTAGCTTGCCACTGCAACCCCTGCAGCCTGGTAGCTTGCCACTGCAACCCCTGCAGCCTGGTAGCTTGCCACTGCAACCCCTGCAGCCTGGTAGCTTGCCACTGCAACCCCTGCAGCATGGTAGCTTGCCACTGCAACCCCTGCAGCCTGATAGCTTGCCTCTGCAACCCCTGCAGCCTGATAGCTTGCCTCTGCAACCCCTGCAGCCTGGTAGCTTGCCTCTACAACCCTTGCAGCCTGGTATCTTGCCTCTGCAACCCCTGCAGCCTGGTACCTTTCCTCTGCAACCCCTGCAGCCTGGTAGCTTGCCACTACAACATCTTCAGCCTGGTAGCTTGCCTTTGCATCCTGGTACTTTGCCTCTGCAACCCCTACAGCCTGGTAGTTTACGCTGCAACCTCTTCAGCCTGGTAGCTTGCCACTGCAAACCCTGCAGCCTGGTAGCTTGCCACTTAATCTCTGCAGCCTGGTAGCTTGCCACTGCAACCCCTGAAGCCTGGTAGCTTGCCACTACAACCCCTGCAGCCTGGTAGCTTACCACTGCAACCCCTGCAGCCTGGTAGCTTGCCACTACAACCCCTGCAGCCTGGTAGCTTGCCACTACAACCCCTGCAGCCTGGTAGCTTGCCACTGCAAACCCTGCAGCCTGGTAGCTTGCCACTTTAATCTCTGCAGCCTGGTAGCTTGCCACTGCAACCCCTGAAGCCTGGTAGCTTGCCACTACAACCCCTGCAGCCTGGTAGCTTACCACTGCAACCCCTGCAGCCTGGTAGCTTACCACTGCAACCCCTGAAGCCTGGTAGCTTGCCACTTCAACCTCTACAGTCTGGTAGCTTACCACTGCAACCCCTGCAGCCTGGTAGCTTGCCACTACAACCCCTGCAGCCTGGTACCTTGCCTCTGCAACCCCTGCAGCCTGGTAGCTTTCCACTGCAACCCCTGCAGCCTGGTAGCTTGCCACTACAACCCCTGCAGCCTGGGTACCTTGCCACTGCAACCCCTGCAGCCTGGTACCTTGCCTCTGCAACCCCTGCAGCCTGGTAGCTTGCCACTGCAACCCCTGCAGCCTGGTAGCTTGCCACTGCAACCCCTGCAGCCTGGTACCTTGCATCTGCAACCCCTGCAGCCTGGTAGCTTTCCACTGCAGCTTGGTAGCTTGCCTCTGCAACCCCTACAGCTTTGTAGCTTACCACTGCAACCTCTGCAGCCTGGTACCTTCCCTCTGCAACCCCTACAGCAACATCAGTAGCTTGCCTCTGCAACCCCTGCAGCCTGGTACCTTGCCACTGCAACCCCTGCAGCCTGGTACCTTGCATCTGCAACCCCTGCAGCCTGGTAGCTTTCCACTGCAACTCCTGCAGCTTGGTAGCTTGCCTCTGCTACCCCTGCAGCCTGGTACCTTGCCTCTGCAACCAATGCAGCCTAGTAGCTTGCCACTTCAATCCCTGCAGCCTAGTAGCTTGCCACTGCAACCCCTGCAGCCTAGGAGTATGTCAGTGTATCCCAGATGCTCCTAGTTTATTTTGCTGTTGCACAGGATGCCTCTCCAAGAAACTCATCCATTTGTTAATTTCTGGAGAAAAAAGAAGCAGCACGTGTACAGAGATTGGCCTTACCATGGTCTGTTGTCTGCTCGCCAGAGAGGCGTCACCATGGTCTGTTGTCTGCTCGCCAGAGAGGCGTCACCATGGTCTGTTGTCTGCTCGCCAGAGAGGCGTCACCGTGGTCTGTTGTCTGCTCGCCAGAGAGGCGTCACCATGGTCTGTTGTGTGCTCGCCAGAGAGGCGTCACCATGGTCTGTTGTGTGCTCGCCAGAGAGGCGTCACCGTGGTCTGTTGTGTGCTCGCCAGAGAGGCGTCACCGTGGTCTGTTGTCTGCTCGCCAGAGAGGCACCATGGTCTGTTGTGTGCTCGCCAGAGAGGCGTCACCATGGTCTGTTGTCTGCTCGCCAGAGAGGCGTCACCGTGGTCTGTTGTCTGCTCGCCAGAGAGGCGTCACCATGGTCTGTTGTCTGCTCGCCAGAGATGCGTCACCATGGTCTGTTGTGTGCTCGCCAGAGAGGCGTCACCGTGGTCTGTTGTCTGCTCGCCAGAGAGGCGTCACCATGGTCTGTTGTGTGCTCGCCAGAGAGGCACCATGGTCTGTTGTGTGCTCGCCAGAGAGGCGTCACCGTGGTCTGTTGTCTGCTCGCCAGAGAGGCGTCACCATGGTCTGTTGTCTGCTCGCCAGAGAGGCGTCACCGTGGTCTGTTGTCTGCTCGCCAGAGAGGCGTCAACATGGTCTGTTGTGTGCTCGCCAGAGAGGCGTCACCGTGGTCTGTTGTCTGCTCGCCAGAGGCGTCACCATGGTGTGTTGTCTGCTCGCCAGAGGCGTCACCATGGTGTGTTGTCTGCTCGCCAGAGAGGCGTCAACGGGTGTCGCTCATTCTTGCAGATGTGTGAGGGATGAACAGCTGGCCCGCTGTGCGGAAATCTTTTATGATGTATATTTTACATATACTATCGAGCTATGAAGCTAATACAAACAATTACGTCATGTATGGACCCACATCGGGGTGCTGGAGAGTCCTGTGGGGAGAGAGCCACCTGCTATTTCATCTGTAAGCAGGTTTCCACAGTAGGCAGGTTTCCACAGTAGGCAAGTTTCCACAGTAGGCAGGTTTCCACAGTAGGCAGGTTTCCACAGTAGCAGGTTTCCACAGTAGGCAAGTTTCCACAGTAGGCAGGTTTCCACAGTGGCAAGTTTCCACAGTAGGCAGGTTTCCACAGTAGGCAGTTTCCACAGTAGTCAGGCGGTTTCCACAGTAGGCAAGGTTTCCTCACAGTAGGCAGTTTCCACAGTCAGGGCAGTTCGTTTCCACAGTAGGCAAGGCTTTCCACAGTAGGCAAGTTTCCACAGTAGGCAGGTTTCCACAGTAGGCAAGTTTCCACAGTAGGCAAGTTTCCACAGTAGGCAAGTTTCCACAGTAGGCAGGTTTCCACAGTAGGCAAGTTTCCACAGTAGGCAAGTTTCCACAGTAGGCAGGTTTCCACAGTAGGCAAGTTTCCACAGTAGGCAGGTTTCCACAGTAGGCAAGTTTCCACAGTAGGCAAGTTTCCACAGTAGGCAAGTTTCCACAGTAGGCAAGTTTCCACAGTAGGCAGGTTTCCACAGTAGGCAAGTTTCCACAGTAGGCAAGTTTCCACAGTAGGCAAGTTTCCACAGTAGGCAAGTTTCCACAGTAGGCAAGTTTCCACAGTAGGCAAGTTTCCACAGTAGGCAAGTTTCCACAGTAGGCAGGTTTCCACAGTAGGCAGGTTTCCACAGTAGGCAAGTTTCCACAGTAGGCAAGTTTCCACAGTAGGCAAGGTTTCCACAGTAGGCAAGTTTCCACAGTAGGCAAGTTTCCACAGTAGGCAGGTTTCCACAGTAGGCAGGTTTCCACAGTAGGCAGGTTTCCACAGTAGGCAAGTTTCCACAGTAGGCAAGTTTCCACAGTAGGCAGGTTTCCACAGTAGGCAAGTTTCCACAGTAGGCAAGTTTCCACAGTAGGCAAGTTTCACAGTAGGCAGGTTTCCACAGTAGGCAGGTTTCCACAGTAGGCAAGGTTTCCACAGTAGGCAGAGTTTCCACAGTAGGCAAGTTTCCACAGTAGGCAGGTTTCCACAGTAGGCAAGTCCACAGTGTCCACAGTAGGAAAGTTCCACAGTAGGCAGTTTCCACAGTAGGCAGGTTTCCACAGTAGGCAGGTTTCCACAGTAGGCAGGTTTCCACAGTAGGCAGGTTTCCACAGTAGGCAGGTTTCCACAGTAGGCAAGTTTCCACAGTAGAGCAAGCGTTTCCACAGTAGGCAGCTGCAGTTCCACAGTAGGCAGTTTCCACAGTAGGCAAGTTCTCCACAGTAGGCAGTTTCCACAGTAGGCAGAGTTTCCACAGTAGGCAAGTTTCCACAGTAGGCAAGTTTCACAGAGGCAGTTCAGTAGGCAGGTTTCCACAGTAGGCAAGTTCCACAGTAGGCAGGTTTCCACAGTAGGCAAGTTTCCACAGTAGGCAGTTTCCACAGTAGGCAAGTTTCCACAGTAGGCAAGTTTCCACAGTAGGCAAGTTTCCACAGTAGGCAAGTTTCCACAGTAGGCAAGTTTCCACAGTAGGCAGGTTTCCACAGTAGGCAAGTTTCCACAGTAGGCAGGTTTCCACAGTAGGCAAGTTTCCACAGTAGGCAGGTTTCCACAGTAGGCAAGTTTCCACAGTAGGCAGGTTTCCACAGTAGGCAGGTTTCCACAGTAGGCAAGTTTCCACAGTAGGCAAGTTTCCACAGTAGGCAGGTTTCCACAGTAGGCAGGTTTCCACAGTAGGCAGGTTTTCTACTGGCCGCCTAGAGGGCGGTAGCTTATGGTATGACATTCAGTACATTCAATACAGTGTACATGTCATAACATCCAGGTGCTCTTTGTTTACGTCTTGCTAGGACCGCTGACGTGGACACGCTGGAGCATGCTTGTGGATCACATAGGTTGTACGTGTATCAGGATACGTGTTCTCTGTTATTTTCCTGCAGCCGGGTGTTGGTAGGTCAGTTTTTGAATGCTTCTCGTTTTCTACGGCATATTAACGCCGCCTTATGTTAGCAGCCAGAGTTAAATTTAGGGTGTCAATAATATAGAATTCTTGAAAATCAGGTTTATGTTTGATATTTATAACTACAAAATTCTTGGTAGATAAGTCGTCGAGTCTCCTGGTAAGTCTAGGAAAAAGTTACGGCCCTTCATTACAGTTATTCCGGAGTCACTGGTGTCTGAGGGACAAGAACTATACTGCACTGTCTGTGGGCCGAGTTAAAAATCTCGCTAGAAATTTGCTTCAATCTCTCTCTCTCTCTCTCTCTCTCTCTCTCTCTCTCTCTCTCTGTTGTGGAGCGGGTTCTGTGGCATAGTGTAACATGATTCAGGTATGTCTGGGAGTAATGTCACCCAGTTGTTCCATTGAGCGTGGTGGCTTACATGTGGTGGTACTGGTGGTAGTTATGGTTGTGGTGGTGATTGTGGCGCTGAAGTCTTTCGAAATCCAGATTGATGGACTGACCACATCACAACTATTACTACTACAAGGTTGTTGGACTGATCACCGTATGTTTACCTCGCCACTACCTCCATTGGCTCTATAATTAGCGAACTTATTCGACTGAAGAAGGCTACTTGTGTAAGCGAAACGTTTCAGAAATAAAGATACCTAACTGTTGCGTATGTGTTTTGGCCATTTACCCTGGTCGTTGTGGTGACTGTCGGTGTCGTGGTGGTGATTGTGCCTTGGTAATTGTGCCATAGTGATTATGTCGTGGTGATTGTCGGTGTCGTTGTAGTGATTGTGTCGTGGTGATTGTTGTTGTGATTGTCGGTGTCGTTTTGGTTGTGTCGTGGTGATTGTTGGTGTCGTTGTGGTGATTGTGTCGTGGTGATTCAGTAATATTTGCTCTCCAGTCTAGAATGCCTGGTGTGAAACCTGGTTTTAAGGAAGATAATCCCCAGAACCACTCAGAGATAACAAGTGTTTGTCGTTGTGGTAATGGTTCGTTGTGGTTCTTGTTATAGTGACCATTTGTTGACGGAGTGGATAATGAGAACCTTTAAAACAAGGGAAATAATGCCAGTAGTGACACTTCAAATCGCTAGTGTCCCCTCATTTGGAATATTGTTCAGTGTTGACTGTATCGACATACATGGTCCCAGATTATTCAACATCCTGCCAGAAAATATCAGAAACACTGCTGGCATAAATGTAGAAGTCTTCAAGAGGAAGCTGGAAAAGTATCTTTACCAGGTGCCAGATCAACCAGGCTTTGAGGGATATGTGGGTCAGCGGGCCTCCAGCAGTAACAGCCTGGTTGACCAGGCTTGCACCAGATGAGCCTGGCCCATGACCGGGCTCCGGGAGTAGAAAGACTCGAAACTCATCAAAGGTATGTAGTGGTTCTCTTTGTAGTAATGGTGGTAGTTGTTGTGGTTGGGGTAGGTAGTGTGGTTATGGTCGTGGTGGTAGTTGTGGTTGGGGTAGGTAATGTGGCTATGGTCGTGGTGGTAGTTGTGGTTGGGGTAGGTTGTGTGGCTATGGTCGTGGTGGTCTAATTTCTTTCTAATTTAGCAGTGATTATTGTTGATGTTGCACACATGTGCAGTGACATAGTGTCACAGTTATTGCACACGTTCAGTGACAAAGCTCAGTGCCTCATGTTGCTGTCACAACAACAAGACTATGTTGAAAGCAACTTATCCTGAACACCTGTCTTGCACAGATCGCTTGCATATATTACTGGAATTACCATGTTACGTCAGGACACTCAGAGCTGGGTTACTAGCTGGGTTACTAGCCGGGTTACTAGCTGGGTTACTAGCTGGGTTACTAGACAGTTGGCTTATTAGATAGCATTACTAGATAAGTGGATTATTAGAAAGTAATCTATCTGATAAGTTGGATTACTGTTTGACTTACTGACTTACTAATTGGCTTACTAGGTAGCTCACTAACAGATTTGTACCTGTTGAGGGGGGGGAAGTCGAGTTTCAGCTCTTGGCCCCGCCGTTTGACCTTCAATTGATTTTTTGGAAAATCATTTGTGTAGTGGTTAGTTGTCGTGTTTTGTCTCTCAAACAAAATATGGAAAACTAAAAGGACACATCTGCAACTAATGCAACATTTTATTGTGGCAACGTTTGACAAAGCTCCTGGAGAGCGAAACGTTGCCACAGTAAAATATCGCATTGCACCTGTGTTTTTTTTACCTAACATTTTTTTTTTTTCAACAAGTCAGCCGTCTCCCACCGAGGCAGGGTGACCCAAAAAGAAAGAAAATCCCCAAAAAGAAAATACCTAACATATTGTCGGTAATTGTCCGGACATTATTACGAATTATGTAAATTTCTCCGGACACGGTCCTTGACCAGGTGATTCACTCCCTGAAATGTTTCATTGGACAGAAGTCTTCCACTGACTCGCCAGGTAAAAATAAATATTACATTAAATATGGATAACTAAAATATATTGAACACTCGTCAATGCTCACTAATAATCCACGTGGAGACAGAAACACTGGAGGTTAATTGATCTGTATATTTCGACCCCCTTCTGGGATCCTCTTCTGCTGAAGAGGGTCCCAGAAGGGGGTCGAAGTATGGAGATTAATTATCCTCTTGAATTTCCGTCGTCATGTGGGTTATTATTGAGTGTGGTGGTATATTTTCAACCCTATTTATATATGTAAGACTCTCCAGCATAGTAGGAGGTATATACTAGGAATATATGTAGTGACGAAGATGCAGGTTTCAGGGAAATCCCGCTGACAATGTTCTCCCTATCCTGGCTTCATCTTCCAGCTTTTAAGTACCGTATTTTCTGGCTTATAAGGCGCATTTTTTCTGGAAAAACGTCCTGGAAAATTAGCCTGCGCCTTGTATGCTCAAGGTTAGAGGTCAAGGTTAGGCTCTGGGTTACGTTACAACTGCTTGGAAACGTCGTCGTGCGCCTTATATGCCGGAAAATACGGTATTCCCTAAGCTGTACCTGTTTTTTTCCTAGTTTGTGGATTAATCATCAGTTGGTTATGGTGTCAAGGGTGATTTTAGTCTCGTAAAGCGCATTCCACCCAGCGCTTCCTTTCTTCGTTTATCTTTGAGACTGTCGTTCAACTCCAGCAGGTTCGTCAGATAGGAATTTCCGTCGCTGAAACACTGCTGGTTGTTCTCTGTAATCCTCTCTTCTCCAAGTGCTCGACATGTCTCCTCCTCTTCTCCAAGTGCTCGACATGTCTCCTCCTTCTCTTCTCCGTCACTAAACACTGTACACGTCAGTGATGTCGACCTTTTAGGATTATAAGAATATAAGAAAGGAGGAACACTGCAGCAGGCCTGTTGGCCCATACTAGGCAGGTCCTTCACAATCCATCCCACTAACAGAATATTTGCCCAACCCAATTTTCAATGCTACACAAGCAATAAGCTTTGATAATTCAATTTACTAATGTGCAAGTCCCACTCAAATCCAACCACTCTCACTCATGTGTTTATCCAACCTAAATTTGACAACGAGAAACCTTCAACATGATTGAAAAAAATTATAATAATTATGTGATGCACCAAACCCCTATGGGTCTTTCAGAGCAAGGAGTGGTGGAAGCTCATCCAAGTGTTCACTGACATCAGTCCAGTGTCTGATGAGCAGAGTAACAAAATAACTAACTAGCTGATACATAACTCATCTCTGTTAATGCAGTCATCAATTGTTATAATAAACTCTTAATATAATGATCTAATAATGAGGTTTGTCCAAGGCTACATTAAATGAGAATACTAAAAAAAATAGCAGGATCAGCACTAAACTATTATATACCTATAATTTAGTTTGTTTTAATACACCGGTCGTCTCCCAACGTAGTGTGACCCGATAAAGAAGAAACACTTAGACCATCACTTACTTTATCACTGTCTTGCCAGAGGCGTAGATTTAGATTTTGCCACCGAAGTGGCTAGTTTATTGTGCACCCCAATATCCATTCTGTGGAGGGTAGCGCAAGAGCATATGGATATACAATAGGCCTAGGAACTAGGCCCCAAAATGGTTAACAGGTGTACATTTGGATTTATATCTACAGTTCACTTATCTGTTACAAGCAAATTTAGGAAATTTGCCAGGTTGCCGGCAGCTGGCGCGTCGTTAGTGACTTCTTTAAGATCCTCGCTATGTTAAGTAAAAGGACACAAATGCAACTAATGAGACATTTTATTGTGGCAACGTTTCGCTCTCCATTAGCTTGAAAAAGCTCCTGGAGAGCGAAACGTTGCCACAATAAAATGTCACATTAGTTGCATTTGTGTCCTTTTACTTAACATATTGTCGGTAATTCTACCAATATTATCACATCCTCGCTGTGGGGTTCGTATTGTGTTCGTTGTTTGCCATTCTGCAACCTTCGTTGTGTAAGTTGCTTCACAAATTCAGTGCGACTACCTTTTTAATTCTGTTCGTTTCTTCGCATCTATGTCATTCCGTGTGTGTACTCACTTGTTTGTACTCGTATATTTGTGATTGCAGGGGTCGAGTCACAGCTCTTGGCTCCGCTTCTTTGCTGATCGCTACTACTGTGTGTGTGTAGTGTATGTGTTTGTGTGTGTGTGTGTGTGTGTAGTATATGTGTGTGTGTGTGTGTGTGTTGGGATGCACGCGCTTGCACGAGCGCCTGGGTGGGCAAGTTTTGGTACAGCGTGACGGGCAGTGACAGGATAATGAAGGTGGTGTGGACCGCTGGTGACGTGCTGGGACAGCGGTCGTCTCTTCCAAAACAATGATCACGAGGCAGAAAGGAGAAGCAGCATGGAAGAGTTAAAAGAAGAGGAGGGAGAAAGAGGAATAGGAAGAGGGGTAGATAAAGGAAGGGAGGAACTGGTAGACAGCAAGGAAAGGAAGAGTAAGTGCTGGAGTAGTCGGCATGTCATTGTTAGATGTTGGTTTGTATAGACTAGTTTAAACACGTGACGGAGGATGGGTAGGTAGCATGATGAGACACCTACAGTATGGTATACACAAATTTAATTAAATGTAACCTGCATTTTTTTTATGGCGCACATTTTATGTGGTCATATATTATGTGTGGCCTCAAGACCAGGATTGATCGATGGAGAGGTACATCTGTCAAGCGATAACACAGGTGTCCTAAGGCCAGCTCAGCGTGGACACCTACCTCGCGTAGAGCCAAAGAGGAAATGCTGGCTTGATCCGGATTCTCAGTACGAATACGGATTGATAATATATGCCTTAAAGAAATGTGTTCATGAGGTAAATAGTGGGAACACCTGTAGTGTGACACCCTATTCTATATGGATTTACATTGTGGGAACACTCACAGTGTGTGTGGCTGCAATATTGGATATGATAGCTTGCTCTTTGTCTCATGTTTCCAGGTTAGATTCCTTTACACTTGATAGCAGCTCATTCTGACACTGATAATCGTGCCGTTTTCAACGTTTTCCTGTTATTCTCGGCCACTTCGTTGCCAGACACATGGCATATTTGTGATTAAATATACGTTTTTTTTAGGCTAGCGTAAATACACCCAAGCTAACCTAGATTAACTTAATCTAACCTAGCTTAAAATGGATCAAATAGAATTTGCAATTTTTCGGCAAGCGTTCAGAAATTGACGATGGAGACTTCGTAAGGAAGTTAACTTAATAGGATGAGGATAAGTAGGTGATAATAGTGTGAGGGAGAGAGTGGGATGTGGAAGACAGAAGAGAGGGAGGGAGTCAAGACATAGGAGGGGAGAGGGGAGGAGTTTATCCCGTTACTAGTGTCGGGGAAGGTTCAAGGTGAGGCAGGCAGATAGAGGGGGGGGGAAGGGATGGGGAAGGAGGGATGTTGTGGGGAAGAGGAGGAGGCTTGGGGAGGGCGGGTTCTTTCTTATGTGAGAGGGGT
Source organism: Cherax destructor (assembly GCA_009830355.1). Classification (NCBI taxonomy): domain Eukaryota; kingdom Metazoa; phylum Arthropoda; class Malacostraca; order Decapoda; family Parastacidae; genus Cherax; species Cherax destructor. The sequence goes on along the minus strand of WNWK01001280.1, from coordinate 97,373 downwards.
TACTTGAGAGGGAACTGAGGGAGGTTTCAGTTGTTTGTCGCATTGAGATGTCAACAAACAGTGTGTTGCTATACACACTGTGTTGTTGCTATACACACTGTGTTGCTATACACACTGTGTTGTTACTATACACACTGTGTTGTTGCTATACACACTGTGTTGTTGCTATACACACTGTTGTTGCTATACACACTGTGTTGCTATACACAGTGTTGTTGCTATACACACTGTGTTGTTGCTATACACACTGTGTTGTTGCTATACACACTGTGTTGCTATACACACTGTGTTGTTACTATACACACTGTGTTGGTGCTATACACATTGTGTTGTTGCTACATACACAGTGTTGTTGTTATACAGATTGTGTTATTGATATACACATTGTGTTGTTGCTATACACATTGTATTGTTGCTATACACACTGTGTTGTTGCTATATGCATAGTGTTGTTATATACATTGTGTTGTTGCTATACACATTATGTTCTTACTATATACACTGTTGTTGCTATATACATTGTGTTGTTACTATACACACTGTGTTGTTGCTATACACACAGGTTGATGTACACACTGTGTTGCTATACACACTGTGTTGTTACTATACACACTGTGTTGTTGCTATACACACTGTGTTGTTGCTATACACACTGTGTTGTTGCTACATACATAGTGTTGTTGTTATACAGATTGTGTTATTGATATACACATTGTGTTGCTATACACATTGTATTGTTGCTATACACACTGTTGTTGCTATATGCATAGTGTTGTTATATACATTGTGTTGTTGCTATACACACTATGTTCTTACTATATACACTGTTGTTGCTATATACATTGTGTTGTTACTATACACACATTGTGTTGTTGCTATATACACTGTTGTTATATGCACAGTGTTGTTGCTATACACATTGTGTTGTTGCTATATACACTGTTATTGCTATATACAGTTGCTATACACACTGTTTCTGCTATACACACAGTGTTGTTGCTATACACACAGTGTTGCCGCTATGCACACTGTTGTTGCTATACATAGTGTTGTTGCTATACATACAGTGTAAAATAACAGGTAAGCTTAGTTTAAGTTTTTGCCTGGTAAGTCAAGTGTTGACTCGTAAGTCAAGTGTTGACTCGTAAGTCAAGTGTTGACTCGTAAGTCAAGTGTTGACTCGTAAGTCAAGTGTTGACTCGTAAGTCAAGTGTTGACTCGTAAGTCAAGTGTTGACTCGTAAGTCAAGTGTTGACTCGTAAGTCAAGTGTTGACTCGTAAGTCAAGTGTTGACTCGTAAGTCAAGTGTTGACTCGTAAGTCCAGCTTTATTACTACGCCAGATGAATCACAGTCATTATACTAATTGAATATTCACCAGCTGAAGCTGATTAACCAATTTTAAATTTAGCTGTTGATGATCTTGTTACTTGATGTGAAAAAACTGTGGCAAGCGGTGCTGTGTGGTGTTCCCAACATTGAAGTTTCTTACACAGATACCCGCACGTTGATGACCAAGTTTGGGTCCTACTAGTCACACTAGTGTTACTAGTTAATACTCCAAGTCGGACCGAAGCGTTGTGATAAGTTTCTTTCTTCTATGTGTGGGTTATTTGTGTGTTGTTTCAGTCACGGTATTGGGATTTTTTTTTTATTCCTTATTGAAGACTCTTGATGTAAGTGTAAAGTTGTAAGTTGCCTGCACACTTGTGTCAGGTACACTTTAAAAGCTGAAGTTGAACCTCTTAGATTCTCCCCCGAGGGTTAGTTTGTTTGGTTAGCGTTGCTAATCCTAAGAGTGAGCATAGGTATGTTTAAAATAGGGATTAAAAGCCAATTTGGTTTTGTATGTACACCTTGAGAGATGTACACTGTGTGTGTGTGTGTGTGTGTGCACAGAGGAGCACCCCGTGGCTTTATACTGTACTGGAGTGCTCCTGCATATAACTGGTGAGATCTTAATGTTAGTGGTTCCTCCAGGCACTTCTACCCCCCCAGGCCTTTCCTATGCCCACTCTACCCCACTCCCTCTGTCTACTTCTCTACCCCACTCCCTCTGTCTACTTCTCTGCCCACTCTACCCCACTCCCTCTGTCTGCTTCTTTGCCCACTCAACCTCCCCTCCCTCTCCCCCACTAGGACCACCACCACCACCACCAGAATGGGGGAAAAAAACTATAGATAGAACCTGGGGACCGGATTGAAGGCTTGATCCAGATTGACGCAAAAACCAGGTAGGTCCAAGGCCGTCCTCTCAGGTGCCTCTACTCGCCGGACAGGACACTTCCCCTCCCTGCTTCCCTCCCTCCCTCTCTCCCACTCCTTGCCTCAGATATTTACAGTTTTACACCAACATTTTTTCCCCTCTCTGCCTTACACTCGAGGCAATCCCGCTTTGCCCCCTTCAAATGTCACAGGTTTAAAAGTCGACCGCTACTATGTTTTTTCTCTCCCCGTATTAGTGTGTGTGTGTGCGTGTGTGGTGTATGTACTCACCTAGTTGTGGTTGCAGGGGTCGATTCATAGCTCCTGGCCCCGCCTCTTCACTGGGTCACTCTTCCTGCTTCATAAGCTTTATCATACCTCTTCTTAAAGCTATGTATGGATCCTGCCTCCACTACATCACTTACCAGACTATTCCACTTCCTGACAACTCTGTGACTGAAGAAATACTTCCTAACGTCCCTGTGATTCATCCGAGTCTTCAACTTCCAACTGTGACCCCTTGTTGCTGTGTCCCATCTCTGGAATATCCTGTCTCTGTCCACCTTGTCGATTCCTCTCAGTATTTTATATGTCGTTATCATATCCCCCTATCTCTCCTGTCCTCCAGCGTCGTCAGGTTGATTTCCCTTAACCTCTTCTCGTAGGGCATTCCCCTTAGTTCCGGGACTAGTCTTATTGCAAACCTTTGCACTTTCTCTAGTTTCCTTATGTGCTTGGCTAGGTGAGGGTTCCAAACTGGTGCTGCATACTCCAATATAGGCCTAACGTACACGGTGTGCAGGGTCCTGAATGACTCCTTATTGAGATGTCGGAATGCTGTTCTTAGGTTTGCTAGGCGCCCGTATGCCGCAGCAGTTATTTGGTTGATGTGCGCCTCAGGAGATGTGCCCGTTGTTATACTCACCCCAAGATCCTTTTCCTTGAGTGAGGTTTGTAGTCTCTGGCCCCCCTAGACTATACTTCGTCTGCGGTCTTCTTTGCCCTTCCCCAATCTTCATGACTTTGCACTTGGTGGAGTTGAACTCTAGGAGCCAGTTGCTGGACCAGGATTGCAGCCTGTCCAGATCCCTTTGTAGTTCTGCCTGGTCCTCGTCCGATTGAATTCTTCTCATCAACTTCAAATCATCTGCAAACAGGGACACTTCTGAGTCTATTCATTCCGTCATGTCGTTCACAAATACCAGAAACAGCACCGGTCCAAGGACTGACCCCTGTGGAACCCCGCTCGTCACAGGCGACCATTCTGAAACCTCTCCGCTTACCATTACTCATTGTTGTCTTCCTGACAGATATTCCCTGATCCATTGCAGTGCTTTCCCTGTTATCCCTGCCTGGTCCTCCAGCTTTTGCACTAATCTCCTGCGTGGAACTGTGTCAAACGCCTTCTTACAGTCCAAGAAAATGCAATTTCCCACCCTCTCTTTCTTGTCTTACTGCTGTCACCCTGTCATAGAACTCCAGTAGGTTTGTGACACAGGATTTCCCATGTATATGTGTGTGTGTGTGCGTTCGTTCGTTCGCGTGTGTATGTGTGTGTGTGTGTATGTATGTGTGTGTGTGTGTGTGTGTGTGTGTGTGTGTGTACTCACCTATATGTGGTTGTCGGGGTCGGGTTCTGGTCCTGCCTCTCAACTTGCCGCTTGTCAGATTCACCCCTCCTCACTGCCTCACGTTCCCTATCGTACCTGCTTTTAGAACTATGTATGGAGCTTACCTTCAGTTTCTCACGAGATCATTCCTCTTACCGATCACCCTGAGACTTAAGAAATATTCTCTGACTTCCCTGTGGCTCAAATGTGTCTTGACTTCCAACTGTGTCCCCGAGTTCCCGTTTTTCTTTCAAACATCCTGGTTCTGTCTACTCTATCAATTCCCCAAAGTATTTTGTATGTTATCATGTATTTACTGGTTCTTCTGTTCTCCGATTCAATTAGCTTCAGTTCCGTTAGCCTCTCCTCGTAGCTTGTGTCTCAAGAACTAGTCTTGTTGCATACTTCAGCAGTTTCTTCAGTTTCCTATCATGCTTCCTCAGGTGTGGGTTCCACACTGGTGCTGTCTGCTTCAAGAGACAGCATCTATCATGCTTCCTCAGGTGTGGGTTCCACACTGGTGCTGTCTGCTTCAAGAGACACCATCTATCATGCTTCATCAGGTGTGGGTTCCACACTGGTGCTGTCTGCTTCAAGAGACAGCATCTATCATGCTTCCTCAGGTGTGGGTTCCACACTGGTGCTGTCTGCTTCAAGAGACAGCATCTATCATGCTTCCTCAGGTGTGGGTTCCACACTGGTGCTGTCTGCTTCAAGAGACAGCATCTATCATGCTTCCTCAGGTGTGGGTTCCACACTGGTGCTGTCTGCTTCAAGAGACAGCATCTATCATGCTTCCTCAGGTGTGGGTTCCACACTGGTGCTGTCTGCTTCAAGAGACAGCATCTATCATGCTTCCTCAGGTGTGGGTTCCACACTGGTGCTGTCTGCTTCAAGAGACAGCATCTATCATGCTTCCTCAGGTGTGGGTTCCACACTGGTGCTGTCTGCTTCAAGAGACACCATCTATCATGCTTCATCAGGTGTGGGTTCCACACTGGTGCTGTCTGCTTCAAGAGACACCATCTATCATGCTTCCTCAGGTGTGGGTTCCACACTGGTGCTGTCTGCTTCAAGAGACAGCATCTATCATGCTTCATCAGGTGTGGGTTCCACACTGGTGCTGTCTGCTTCAAGAGACACCATCTATCATGCTTCCTCAGGTGTGGGTTCCACACTGGTGCTGTCTGCTTCAAGAGACAGCATCTATCATGCTTCCTCAGGTGTGGGTTCCACACTGGTGCTGTCTGCTTCAAGAGACAGCATCTATCATGCTTCCTCAGGTGTGGGTTCCACACTGGTGCTGTCTGCTTCAAGAGACACCATCTATCATGCTTCATCAGGTGTGGGTTCCACACTGGTGCTGTCTGCTTCAAGAGACACCATCTATCATGCTTCATCAGGTGTGGGTTCCACACTGGTGCTGTCTGCTTCAAGAGACACCATCTATCATGCTTCCTCAGGTGTGGGTTCCACACTGGTGCTGTCTGCTTCAAGAGACAGCATCTATCATGCTTCCTCAGGTGTGGGTTCCACACTGGTGCTGTCTGCTTCAAGAGACACCATCTATCATGCTTCCTCAGGTGTGGGTTCCACATTGGTGCTGTCTGCTTCAAGAGACAGCATCTATCATGCTTCCTCAGGTGTGGGTTCCACACTGGTGCTGTCTGCTTCAAGAGACACCATTGACGCTTTATGATTCTTCAGGGCCACTCTTAGATTTGCCTGACGAGCATTGCCTGCAGAGGTTATTCAGTTGATGTGAACCTCTGGCGATATGCTAGGCAGTATGCTCTTCCCTGGGTCTTTCTCATTGAGTGAGGTCTGCAGCTTGTCCCCCGAGTCTGTACTCCGTGTCCAGTCTTCTGGCCCCTTCAGTTTTCATGACCTTGCATTTGCTGGGGGTCGAATTGAAACAACTACTTATTAGATCAGTCTTGCAGTTTGTCAAGGTCTATTTACAGCCTTTCCTTGTCCTCGTCTATTTTTACTCTTCTCTTCAATTTTACATAGTCAACAAACAGGGATACATATGATTCATTCTCGTTTGAAATATCATTCACATACACTAGAAACAGTACTGGCCCTAATACCGATCCTTGCGGTACCCCATTCTGACGTCTCTTTCCTTACAATCACTCTTTTGCTTCCTTTCCCTAAGGTGCTCTTTGATCCACCGGAGTGTTCTAGTTATTTCTGCCTCCACCTCAAGTTTTTACCCCAGTTTCGTGTGGGGTACAGTATCAAATACCTTAGACAGTCTAAGAAAAGGCAGTCCACTCAGCCTGCCACTCTTCGTTACTTTCTCATAGAATTCCATTATTGTTATTGTTTATGGAAGCACTTCTCTCCACTCTCCTATATTCTGCATTATCTTGCAAGGGATGCATGTCAACGAAACTGGCCTGTAGTTCAGTGCTTCTTGTGTCTCCCCTTTCTTAAATATATAGGTACTACATTCGCTCTCTTGACTTGTTGTAGATCTTGTATAGTGGTTAGAACAATGCTTCTGCTTCCTCTCGTAGAATCCATGGTGATACCTCGTCAGGTTTCACTACATTTGATGTATACTGTTCCATCATAATTTTTTTTACCTTTTCCTTTATGTGTATGGTGTCCAAGACCAGTTGATGTTCTTTCCTTGGGCTTTGTGGCAGCGTTGCCGTTGTCACTGAGATCTCACTAAATCTCTCGTTCAGCACTTCGCACACTTGTCATTTTCTGTGAGCTCTCCTTCCTTTCTTTATTTGAATTACTTGGTATTTTAGTGTGGTCTTGTGATGTGACTGTGTGGCAGGTATGGTACAGACTCTGCCTTGGCTTCTCTGTCATTCTCGAATTGTCAATCAGCTTCTCTTCTCACCCTTGCATATTCATTTCTGGCTATTCTGCTCACTTCTCTATTCTCGTCTGTCCTTCGCTTCCCTTAGATTTTCCACGCTCTTAGTCCTCTCATTTTTGTCTCCTGCAGCTCTGGTTGCACCAAGGGTTTTCATAATCTTTGCTATTTCCTGTTTTTCTTCTGGGTATAAAATTGTCCCCTGCCTCGCATCACTTACCACCTGTGTACTCCATCATCTCATCCACTGTCCTTTCCCACTCTACTGCATTTACGAATTACCTCATTACTGCAAAGTTTCGTCTTCTAAAGTCTGGCCACAAGGTGTGTGTGTGTGTGTGTGTGTGTGTGTGTTTTACTCCGTACGTACACACACTGAGGCATGTTTGTACCTGCATTACGCGTACATGTGTGTGTTATTCTTCTCGTACCTACACACACACGAGGGGCGTTTTATATGTCGCTGTATTAGAGGTACATGTCTGTGTAGAGGTCGAGATTCAGCTCCTGTCCCCCGCCTCGTCAACCACTCTGATCGACATCGCTGATTTCTGGCTTCTTGGGCTTTATCATATCTGCTCTTAAAGGTGTGTATTGGGTTTGCCTCCACTACGAGGCCTGGTCTCAGACCGGGCCACGGGGGCGTTTACCCCCCCGAAACTCTCTCCAGGTATACTGGTATCTTCCAATGAGAACTGGGCTAATTTCTGAAGTCATTCCTGATCACCCGGGCTTTGGTGCGTACGTTGGACTTTGTGCAGCTAGCACCAACAGCCTGGTTAATCTGGCCTCCAGCGATAGGCCTGGTTTAGTACCTGACCTTGGGGAGCATTGACCCTCGGAACGCTCACCAGGTAGGTAGACAGACACTGCCTCAAAGTCATTCCACATTTTAACCATCCAAAGACTAAAGACACTTCTTTCCATCCCTTTGTTTCTTGTGTTTCCGGCTTGCACCTGTGTCCCCTTCATCCTGGTCTTCAATTCAGTGTCCTTATCCCTCTTAAGATTTTTGTATGTCGTAAACATGTGTATCCCTTGTTTTCGCAAAAGTCGTCAGGTTCAGTTCCTTCACCCTCTCTTCATAGTGCATTTCTCTCAGGTCTTCTACAATTCTGGTTGCAAATCTTTGTACCTGCTTGATGTTAACGTGCTTGGCCAAGTGTTGGCTCCATGCTGGTGCGTGTACTCGCTGATCGGCCTAACATTTGTCGTGTATGTAAAGCTCTGAAGGATTCTTTTATTTAGTTTCCTGAACGCTATTCTGAGGTTCGCTAATTTTGAATATAACGCTGACGCTATACTGTTTGTATATTCCTGGCGATATGGATGGTGTTATATCTACCCTCAGGTCCTTTTCACTTACTGATACTTGCAGCTTCTCTCTGCCTATGCTCTACTCTACGCCCGGTCTTCCTTCACTTCCTCTAAAACGCATATGACCTTCCATCTGTTCGGGTTTAACTCGAGAAGTCACTCGTTTGATCACATCCTGTAGCCTGTTGAGGTCTCCTTTCTTATTCTTCTTATTAGTTTTACGTCATCCGCAAACACCGACACACAGGATCCTCTTGTAATAATGTTGGTAGAATTACGCAAAATATGTTAGGTAAAAGGACACAAGTGCAACTATGTGACAACGTTTTGGTCTCCAGGAGCTTTGTCAAGCCGTAGCGGCTTGACAAAGCTGGAGAGCGAAACGTTGCTACAATAAAATGTCGCATTAGTTGCACTTGTGTCCCTTTACCCAACAGGATCCCAGGGTTCCCAGTACTGATGCTGGCCCAGGACCGGGCAGCTGGTCCAGGGCCGGGATACTGGTCCAGGGAAGGGATGCTGGCCCAGGGGCGGGATACTGGCCCAGGACCGGGCAGCTAGCCCAGGGCCGGGATGCTGGCCCAGGGCCGGGATGCTGGCCCAAGGCCGGGATACTGGTCCAGGGCCGGGCTGCGAGAGTAGTAAAGCTCTCGAAAGCTTTGAAAAGCATATCAAAGATGCTTTCTCTCATTCACAGTCCCTGTGGAACACTCTGCCTTTTAACCCTGCTTGTCCTCTAATTTCTGGATTAATCTCTGGTGTGGTACAGTAGCAACTGCTTTCCTTCAGTCCGAGAAGATGCAATGCACCCAGCCCTGTCTTTGTTGTTCCATCTTTGTTATTCTGTCGTGGAACTCCTGCATATTCTTAAGACAGGATTTTCCGTCCCTAAATCACTGGTTGTTTTCTGTCAAGAATTTACTTTTTCCCAAGTGGTTCAGTCCCCTTCTCCTCGCTGTCTCATCCTGAAGAACTTTACACAGCATGTATATTAGATATTGTCATGTAGTTAAGTGCCTTTCGTCTCTTACCCCTTTTTTTTATACATGGGCCCCACATTTACATTTTTCCAATTTTCCGACACTTGTATTGATTGGAGAGATTATTGCTTCTTTAACTTTGCTTTTGGGACACAGAGAGGCATTGGAGATGCAGGATGGCGTGTGGTTACAATGCTTTTGTTGAATTTTGCTTGAAGACACTTTCGGGGGAGAGGGGAGTCTCGGTCCCAGACCAGGGAGGTACAAACAGGTGTAGGAGTGCTGACAGGTGAGTGGGTAGCGGGTGACCACCCACATGTGTGGGAAGGGGTATCTAGAGGTTACCGGAAAGACGCTGGGTATAGTGGTATGCGCAGCAGCAGCAGCAGGAGGGCAAGACCAGACAAACTCCTGCTCTCTGTCTGCTGGAACACCTGCTCTCCCATACAGGTGCTCAGATTTTTGTTAAAAACATATAATTTAACTCATTAGAACTCCCTGTAGAGTTTCATAACTTTTTAAAGCTTCAGATCTCTTTGTAGAGGTTCAGATTCTTTGTAGAGAATTTGATCTTTTTGTGGAGACTATGGTCTCTTTGTAGAGAGTCAGATTCTTTGTAGAGAGTCGGATCTCTTTGTAGAGATCCTCTCCCCCCTCTCATTTCTCCACTACTCCCCACTATTATCTCTCCCTCAGACTCCCCCACCATTACCTCTCCTCCCCCACTGGTCAACACAGGGTGTTTGGGTTATACCTGTACACTTTGTTTTTGTGTGTCTGAGTCCAATAACTGCATCTGTAGCCACCAGCCACACCCATCCCTCCCGCCCACTTGACCGCCCACCCGCCCGAATTTTCGTTCGTCCGGCTGCCTACACCTACCCGCCTACCTCTTCTACGCCCACAACCTCCTCACCACTTTCTTTCCTCAGGTTTCCACCTCACCCCCCTACCCAATTTATCATCTCTCACATATTTTATCATCCTCCACTCTACTCTTCCATCTTCCTTTCCCCTCCTCACTCTTCCTTTTCATCCACCTTTTCTCTCCACCCTTTGTCTTTCTCCTACTCTTCTGTACCTTCAACTGCACTCCCTGGAACGTAGGCGAGAAAGGTACAATATAATCTACAGCTGGAAGATCTTGGAGGGACCGGTCCCAAACCTGCACACCGAAATAACTTGGCAGATGATGCTAAGTATCTCCAGTAAAAAGCAGGTGCGCGACGAGCACACTAAGAAAGAACTGGATGAGTGTCAGAGGTCCTCGACTTCTCAACGTTCTCCCTCCGTGCATGAGGGGAGTTACCAGCCAACCACTGGCTGTCAAGAGACGACAAGCTCCTCATATCAGCTCCTGCTCGGCCTTGCTGTAGTTTGTATGGTGGACTGCGTGTGGCCAGCAGTAACAGCCTGGTTGATCAGGCGTTGATCCCCGAAAACATTCTTCGGGTATCTTTGCTCCTCTTTCTCCATCTTCCTCCACCTTCCCCTTCCATGTCACAGAGTGACATATGTTACCACTGATCCTGCCTTGCCTCAGAGAATTTCTCCTTCTATCTGTTGCTGTCTTGCAACATTGCACAGCTCCTGACGACGCACGAGAATGCGAAAGATCTAGAGCTAAAGATTTCCATCCCCACGTGGCTTGTTCTGCATATATTACCATGTGTATTTCTCTTTTTCTTTCAGGAACAATCAAAGTATCTAGAACAATCTGAATGCAATGAGACGTTATCATTAATTTAGATATATTGTGCTGTGAACACAGACCAAAATTCTAGAAATCCGAGCACAAGAGATTACAGTATCACCATCATTAGAGTGACTTCTATTATTTTAAAAAATCCCATTATACATCCTGTAATTTTTTTCTGGTCTTTGCTGCGTTTGCCTTATTCTGTTCTTTAAATAATAGGTCATCCAACATCATTATTGCGAAGTGTTTTACCTTTCCTTTTCGTTCTACGAGATAGTTCTTATGTGCTTTGTATTCGGTGCAAGAGTTCTTTATTCTTACCGTACCTGAGCAAGTGAAATTTATCACCAGCCAGTATCATGGTTTTCTTTGTCTACTGGAAGACCTTGTCCACTGGAAGACCTTGTCCACTGGAAGACCTTGTCCACTGGAAGACCTCTTTGTCTACTGGAAGACCTTGTCCACTGGAAGACCTTGTCCACTGGAAGACCTTGTCCGATGGAAGACCTCTTTGTCCGCTGAAAGACCTCTTTGTCCGCTGGAAGACCTCTTTATCCACTGGAAGACCTCTTTGTCCGCTGGAAGACCTCTTTGTCCACTGGAAGACCTCTTTGTCCGCTGAAAGACCTCTTTGTCCGCTGGAAGACCTCTTTGTCCACTGGAAGACCTCTTTGTCCGCTGGAAGACCTCTTTGTCCACTGGAAGACCTCTTTGGATCTATTTACAGTATCCTGTATCTTTCCCCATCTCTCCATTTCTCCCCCACCTCTCTCTCTTTCACTTGGCACTCACCTCTCTCACTTCGCACCCACCTATCACTCACTTCTCACCCACCTCTCCCTCACCTCTCCTTCAGTCTTCCCCACCTCACTTCTCCCTCACCTCTCCTTCAGTCTTCCCCCACCTCTCCCTCACTTCTCACCCACCTCTCCCCGGCTTCTTCCCCGCCTCTCCCTCACTCCTCCCCCATTCCCATATAAGCATAGGAAGGAAAACTAATACTGTGTATATATAATCAGTGTTTACGCCTCTTCTGACCACTGATGTTAACACACAGGTCTGTCAGACCACTGATCTTAACACACAGGTCTGACAGACCACTGATCTTAACACACAGGTCTGACAAACCACTGATCTTAACACATGGGTCTGACAAACCACTGATCTTAACACATGGGTCTGACAGGCCACTGATCTTAACACATGGGTCTGACAAACCACTGATCTTAACACATGGGTCTGACAGACCACTGATCTTAACACACAGGTCTGACAGACTGCTGATCTTAACACATGGGTCTGACAGACCACTGATCTTAACACATGGGTCTGACAAACCACTGATCTTAACACACAGGTCTGACAGACCGCTGATCTTAACACATGGGTCTGACAGACCACTGATCTTAACACATGGGTCTGACAGACCACTGATCTTAACACACAGGTCTGACAGACCACTGATCTTAACACATGGGTCTGACAGACCACTGATCTTAACACATGGGTCTGACAAACCACTGATCTTAACACATGGGTCTGACAGACCACTGATCTTAACACACAGGTCTGACAGACCGCTGATCTTAGCACACAGGTCTGACAGACCACTGATCTTAACACACAGGTCTGACAGACCACTGATCTTAACACACAGGTCTGACAGACCACTGATCTTAACACACAGGTCTGACAGACCACTGATCTTAACACACAGGTCTGACAGACCACTGATCTTAACACACAGGTCTGACAAATCACTGATCTTAACACACAGGTCTGACAGACCACTGATCTTAAGACACAGATCTTGCAGACCACTACCCTTAAATCACAGGTCTGACAGACCACTACTATTAACTCCAAGGTCTGGCAGACCACTACCCTTGACTCACAGGTCTGGCAGACTACTACCCATGACTCACAGACCTGGCAGACCACAACCCTTGAGTCTCAGGTCTGGCAGACCACAACCCATGACTTACAGGTCTGGCAGACCACTACCATTGACTCAGAGGTCTGGCAGACCACTACCCTTGACTCAGAGGTCTGGCAGACCACTACCCTTGACTCACAGGTCTGGCAGACCACAACCCTTGACTCACAGGTCTGGCAGACCACTACCCTTGACTCATAGGTCTGGCAGACCACTACCCTTGACTCAGAGGTCTGGCAGACCACTACCCTTGACTCAGAGGTCTGGCAGACCACTACCCTTGACTCAGAGGTCTGGCAGACCACTACCCTTGACTCACAGGTCTGGCAGACCACAACCCTTGACTCACAGGTCTGGCAGACCACTACCCTTGACTCATAGGTCTGGCAGACCACTTCGCTTGACTCATAGGTCTGGCAGACCACTACCCTTGACTCACAGGTCTGGCAGACCACTACCCTTGACTCACAGGTCTGGCAAACCACTACCCTTGACTCAGGTCTGGCAGACCACTACCCTTGACTCACAGGTCTGGCAGACCACTACCCTTGACTCTGGTCTGGCAGACCACTACCCTTGACTCACAGGTCTGGCAGACCACTACCCTTGACTCACAGGTCTGGCAGACCACTACCCTTGACTCACAGGTCTGGCAGACCACTTCCCTTGACTCATAGGTCTGGCAGACCACTACCCTTGACTCACAGGTCTGGCAGACCACTACCCTTGACTCACAGATCTGGCAGACCACTACCCTTGACTCACAGGTCTGGCAGACCACTACCCTTGACTCACAGGTCTGGCAGACCACTACCCTTGATTCACAGGTCTGGCAGACCACTACCCTTGACTCACAGGTCTGGCAAACCACTACCCTTGACTCAGGTCTGGCAGACCACTACCCTTGACTCACAGGTCTGGCAGACCACTACCCTTGACTCTGGTCTGGCAGACCACTACCCTTGACTCACAGGTCTGGCAGACCACTACCCTTGATTCACAGGTCTGGCAGACCACTAACCTTGACTCACAGGTCTGGCAGACCACTACCCTTGATTCACAGGTCTGGCAGACCACTACCCTTGACTCACAAGTCTGGCAGACCACTACCCTTGACTCACAGGTCTGACAGACCACTACCCTTGATTCACAGGTCTGGCAGACCACTACCCTTGATTCACAGGTCTGGCAGACCACTACCCTTGACTCACAGGTCTGGCAAAAAACAACAATTTCGACTTTCCTGTGTGGGCTTTAAACTACAGGTCATGTGAACATAACGCTATAAAGGCAGAGTTTTGTAATCTAAATTGACAAAATCTTGACGATAAGGCCAGCGGGCCGCCAGCAGCAACAGTCTGGTTGACCAGGCAAGCAACAGGGCCGGACTCCGGGAGTAGAAGAACTCTCAAAACCCATCAAAGGCACATCAAAGGTGTTATCAGCACCGTCCTGTGTCTGTTGGAACACTGAGTTACCACCGCGTTTTACAAATGATCGTTATCTAGTTCCTGGATCAATCTGTAAACTCTAAGTGAGACTTAGTTAAGTAGTGTCTATGTTCGTGAATTATGGTGATATGTCTCTTGATTCCTGTATCCTGCTGTATTATGCTGTATCCTGCTGTATTCTGGGTTACAGTGGTAGGCAGTGTCGATTCAAACTCTGTTGGATTCTAAGATACAGTGCCAGATTATTATTATTATAATCAAATAGAAGCGCTAAACCACAGGGGTTATACAGCAATACGGTGCCAGAGACTGTACATACAAATGGGGTATTGTTGACAGTTATGGAGAAAAAAACAGATGCAAAAGAATTTTATTGGAAGAACGTTTCGTCTTGTGCTCAAGGTCTGCAGAGCGAAACGTCGTCGTAATAAAAGGGTTGTTTTACAACCTCTGTCTTCAGTTATTCTTCATCGTCCAGTCTTGGCTTTTAATTCAGATTTACCCGGTGGCGGTGAAACACGAAACTTGCTTTGATATCAGGATAAGTTTCAGTATTGTCAGCCGAGTTGTTTATGGGTTGCCGTGTGAAAGGTTACCGTGCAGGGTGCGACCCCAACCCTGCTACAACTGTCAACAAACGAACAGTCACCTCCACCCACACCCGTCCTTATGCGCGTCCTGACGCTTTTAGCGTGGCTGGAGGCATCTAGCGGGTGTGAGGGTGAGATAGCCATGTTTCTCTCTCTCTCTCTCTCTCTCTCTCTCTCTCTCTCTCTCTCTCTCTCTCTCTCTCTTCTCTCTTGCGAGAGGGAGAGAGAGAAATCGGTTGATCTGTAGTGTTTAGCACCTCTATAAGACGAAGGATTAGGAGTCCTGTAGGACGCGGTTGGATGTCTTGTAGACTTCAGGAGTCTTGTGGGACCGGTAGGATGCTGTGTCTGAAGGAGAGGATACACAGCCTCACATGTATCCACATCTGTTTGAATGCTGAGGGCACCTAAAGCCTGTATCTCTGTTCCACCTACGTACAGAACTAGGAACCAACACCTAGCAACATTTGGTGTGTTGGTAGCTATTTTCTTCAAGGCACTACCTACGCCAGATGCCACATCAGCCTTGCTAACAGCAGCAGTCTGATTGAACAGGGAGTCAACTGAGAGGACTGTGAGGACAGACAGGTCAAAACTTGTTCCCAGAAGTTTCCCTTCACAGTTGAACTTTTTTTTTGCATATGTGGGCGAAACGTTGTGCAAATAAATGCTTAATCGTGTGTGTGTCTGTACGAGCATGCTTGGCTATATTGTTTACAACCAACTCCCTTCCTCGTAAAATATAGCAGGTGTGGTCAAGCTATGGCTTGTAATACAGCAGGTGTGGCCAGGCTGTGGCTTGTAATACAGCAGGTGTGGTCAGGCTGTGGCTTGCGAGCCGCATGCGGCTTGTCTTGCTCATTCACTGCGGCTCAGTGAAACAGTAATCTGGTGGCACCATGCCAGGGGTTGCCCACGTCTGTGACACAGTGTCACGGCTCCCTCTCACCACACACGATATATACTCCAAGAAATGTACGTCTCTTAGTATATATACGCACTGAGAGTTTGCTTAATCTCTCCTCGTGGTGGACTAGTTTCATGTCACCTCAATGACCCTCGTGTGGTCGATAGGCTCTAAACCCAGTTAATAAACCAAGCAACCAGCCAGGCACACGTAGAGGCCGATGTTTTGTTCCAGTCCCAAACACATGAATGGGCTGCTTGACCTTAGAAGACAAAACAGCTGGCAAAAGCATTTGTTTACAGCTGGAAAAGCATTTGTTTACACAGCTTGTGCTACATGTGATGTTACTGGCAACTTGATTGGTGAACCGTGCTCCGCCACTCCTTGCACTCAGTGACACACAGGATGGGTTACCCTGTCATATTCCATCACACAGGATGGGTTACCCTGTCATATTCCATCACACAGGATGGGTTACCCTGTCATATTCCATCACACAGGATGGTTTTCCCTGTCATATCCCATCACACAGGATGAGTTACCCTGTCATATCCCATCACACAGGATGGTTTTCCCTGTCATATCCCATCACACAGAATGGGTTACCCTGTCATATCCCATCATACAGGATGGGTTACCCTGTCATATTCCATCACACAGGATGGGTTACCCTGTCATATTCCATCACACAGGATGGTTTTCCCTGTCATATCCCATCACACAGGATGAGTTACCCTGTCATATCCCATCACACAGGATGGTTTTCCCTGTCATATCCCATCACACAGAATGGGTTACCCTGTCATATCCCATCATACAGGATGGGTTACCCTGTCATATCCCATCACACAGGATGGGTTACCCTGTCATATCCCATCACACAGGATGGGTTACCCTGTCATATCCCATCACACAGGATGGGTTACCCTGTCATATCCCATCACACAGGATGGTTTACCTGTCATATTCCATCACACAGGATGGGTTACCCTGTCATATCCCATCACACAGGATGGGTTACCCTGTCATATTCCATCACACAGGTTGGGTTTCCCTGTCATATTCCATCACACAGGATGGGTTTTCCTGTCATATTCCATCACACAGGATGGGTTTCCCTGTCATATTCCGTCATACAGGGTGGTTTACCCTGTCATATTCCATTACAAAGGATAGGTTTCCGTGTCATATTCAATCACACAGGATGGGCTACCCTCTCATATTCCATCACACAGGATGGGCTACCCTGTCATATTCCATCACACAGGATGGATTTCTCACAGCTGGTAATAAAATCTGTCAGCCTGAGGTGGGAGACTTCAGTAAGGTTATCGCCAAGCATCCCACAAGAATGTTGAAGGAAAGAACGATGGTTTGTAGGGATAGAGGGAGGGTTGGTAGTGGGTTGGAAGGTTAGTAGGTCGAATTGGGGTTAAAATCCTAGTGACCATACGAGGGTCACTAGTGTGTGGCTAGTTAAAGGTCAAAATCGGACCATTAGTTTTTAGTTTCTTCTATGTGCGAGTTATTTGTGTATTGATAAATTAGACACATATGCAACACTTGGGTATCTTTAATGAGGAAACGTTTCGCCACACAGTGGCTTCATCAGTCCATACAAAGAAGAATGGTGAAGAACAGGAGGAGTTTGAGGTAATCAGTCGATGAGGTAATTGAGTCGATGTAATCAGTCCATCAATCTTTTCAAGATTGATGGACTGATTACCACAATTCTCCTTTGTTTGGACTGATGAAGCCACTGTGTGGCGAAACGTTTCCTCATTAAAGATTCCCAAGTGTTGCATATGTCTAATTTATCAACATGTCGGTTCTCAGAACCATTTGTCTATATTTGTGTACTGTGTCAGTCACCGTACTGTCTTTTTATTCGTTCTGTATGTAACATGTTCACCACCAGTCAAGGATACATTTCTCAGCGTATATACACTGAGAGATGCATACCTCTCAGCGTATATATCCGGTTTAAATGGGTTGTAGAACACTCTTATACTGGGACAACGTTTCGCTCTGTTTGGAGCTTTATCTAGCTATGCCGCTTAAGGTTCTACAAAGAGCGAAACGTTGTATCAGTAAAAGCTGATTCTGCAGCGCTGCGTCTTGGTACATGCGACAAGCCAAGACTCTCTCCAGCCTTCAGTGAGGTGGTGAGCCAGGACACCCAAGTGCTCCTTACCTCACCCAAGCCTGCTGGATAGACACTGAAGAAACCATACAGTATTCACTTGCTCCAGCGTCTCTCTCTCTCATTATTTACACAGGATTTTACAAGGTTAGTTTAAGGTTCCTAACTTTCTTTAAAAGCTAAGATCTATTGTCTACATCAGGTCTCTCTCTCTCTCTCTCTCTCTCTCTCTCTCTCTCTCTCTCTCTTCTAGACTTGAGAAATATTACCAGCAGACACCTAGATATCGCCCAGAGAATCTTTACAGGTTCTTCCAGGCATTTCCCCGATTAGTATGGTTATGGTGCTTACACTGACCTGCATGCAGCTAGCACCAACAGCCTGGCTGACCTGGTTGGAGACTGATCCTCCAGAACCATCAACAGGATGCCCCAGCCAGTGTTGCAGCTGTGCAAAGTCACATGACTTGCACTGAAGCTTGCTGATGCAATCCCTTCAAGGGAGGTCGCCTTGGTGCTGGTGAAGGGATCTTGGTTCAAGGAATTGGGGCCATGCTTCTCTTCCTTGGATCAAACCTGATTACCTCCCTCTCACCCAAGGGATGTCTGACCCCCGATGGGTTTAGAACGTACCAATGAAAGCAATAATAATAGTAATTATAATAATAATAAATTAGTAATAAAATTATTATTATTATTATTATTATTATTATTATTATTATTATTATTATTATTATTGCCGATGCTGTGAGTTAAGGTACAGAAAACTGATGGACCGGACTTTCAACCACCTGTTATATTTGGGTTACTAGACGAGGCCTCCTGGCTAATGGCCTGATCTTTATGCCTGTTGGCGCTAGCATCAGGCAGTCTAACAAGAGGAACTCATCAAGTCCCCTCTTGTCCGTGCGTAACTGCACGTTATCACGATTTGTCTGACGAATGTTTTTTGAAGACTGCTGGAATGTTTACATTCCCGGTCAAAACATTCAACGTACCACGTACATCTAGCATGGTGAATAATGTTTACAACTGAGAAAGAAATACCTATTGAATAGTGAATGATGAACCAACAAACTGGAAATGTAGTGACTGTTATTATTATTATTATTATTATTATTATTATTATTATTATTATTATTATTATTATCATTATTATGAAAGGGTTATATAAGAAGGTGGTGAAATACACTTTAGAGAAGTGTTAGCATTGAGAGTGGTGCCTGTAGGTGTGTGGGCGTGTGAGGCGCGTGCATGACTAACATTGTCAGTAAGTAGGGATATAATGAGTTGCAGTATGCATGTTGTTGCATGGACTGAACATTAACTCAACTAGGTAACACTGGTTAATGTACTGGTACGACTGGTAGTGGTGTTATCAGTGCTAGAGGACACAGGTTAATGTACTGGTACCACTGCTCACAATACAGTGACTAAAACAATACACAAGGCCACAATTTAGAGAAGAACCTTTAGTCGACATTTCGGCCAATCTTTGATCACTAGGACGACAATGAGAGTTACGGAATTTGTTATACTAAAATAAATTGATGAGGTAGAAAGACTCTCGAAACTCATCAAAGGTATATCAAATGTATATAAAAGGAATATCAAAGGTATAGAAAAAGAATATCAAAGGTATATCAAAAGGTGCTGTGACATTGATGGTCAGTACAGGAATTGATGTAAGGATGATTCGGATAGTCTTGGTGATGAGGTTGATGTCCTTGAGGATGATATGTGACTCTGGAGTGACTGTGAAGAATAAGGTGGTGAATCTTGCGAGACAGTCTCGAGCTTGCTTCACGCAGGAGGCACCACTGGTGCTTGCTTCACGCAGGAGGCACCACTGGTGCTTGCTTCACGCAGGAGGCACCACTGGTGCTTGCTTCACGCAGGAGGCACCACTGGTGCTTGCTTCACGCAGGAGGCACCACTGGTGCTTGCTTCACGCAGGAGGCACCACTGGTGCTTGCTTCACGCAGGAGGCACCACTGGTGCTTGCTTCACGCAGGAGGCACCACTGGTGCTTGCTTCACGCAGGAGGCACCACTGGTGTTTGCTCGACACTAGAGGCTGTAAAACTGCACATCAAACACAGACTTGTTCTTCCCTGGAGTATGCACCTCTTCCTTGGACTGTATTTTCGACAGTCCCTCTCGCCCCTGGTCGACAACAACACACTGTTAGAATTATTCTGAAGCTTCTAAGTATTTCTTGATTATCAGGATCATCCAGAGAGAAAAATTAAATTATTTTGGCCGGGAAACAGTAATAAATTTTCAAATGGGCAGTTTTTTTTTTAATGTATACTGAAACTGTCAGTTTTTAATGTGCAGTGACAGTGTCAGTTTTTTAGGTATAGTGACAGTGTCAGTTTTTAATGTGCAGTGACAGTGTCAGTTTTTAATGTGCAGTGACAGTGTCAGTTTTTTAGGTACAGTGACAGTGTCAGTTTTTAATGTGCAGTGAGAGTGTCAGTTTTTAATGTGCAGTGAGAGTGTCAGTTTTTAATGTGCAGTGACAGTGTCAGTTTTTAATGTGCAGTGACAGTGTCAGTTTTTAATGTGCAGTGACAGTGTCAGTTTTTTAGGTACAGTGACAGTGTCAGTTTTTAATGTGCAGTGACAGTGTCAGTTTTTAATGTGCAGTGACAGTTTCAGTTTTTAATGTACAGTGACAGTGTCAGTTTTTAATGTACAGTGACAGTGTCAGTTTTTAATGTACAGTGACAGTGTCAGTTTTTAATGTACAGTGACAGTGTCAGTTTTTAATGTACAGTGACAGTGTCAGTTTTTAATGTACAGTGACAGTGTCAGTTTTTAATGTACAGTGACAGTGTCAGTTTTTTAGGTACAGTGACAGTGTCAGTTTTTAATGTGCAGTGACAGTGTCAGTTTTTAATGTGCAGTGACAGTGTCAGTTTTTAATGTGCAGTGAGTGTCAGTTTTTAATGTGCAGTGACAGTGTCAGTTTTTTAGGTACAGATACAGTGTCAGTTTTTTAGGTACAGTGACAGTGTCAGTTTTTAATGTATAATGATAGTGCCAGTTTTTAACGTACAGAGCCTGCAGCATCAAGATTTCCTCACTTAAGTGAACTTCGTGGCTAGCCAGAAGACACTTGTTACACCACACGACGGGCAGCCGCCGCCAGTTTCACTCGGGTTGTACCCTTCACCTTTTTGTTTTTGTTTTCACTTCTCTAATGGTTCGCTTCTGGAGTGTATTCTAACACCATTTAGTAACATAGCAAAATGAAAATTCTGGTTTATATCCGGCTCTAATTTGGCTCTGTTTTAGTTATTTAATGGTTTATTCACCAGCAAACACAAGTACCATCCTGTGACGGGGGTTTGTGAGGTAATGATGACCTGTGAGGTAGTTGAGTACCTGCTGGCTTAGCGGTACTGGGTTTTACACCACACGTAAAAATGATCACTGGCTGTGAGTGTCCTGGCACGAGCGTTGTGTTTCCTCTGAGTTACTTAATGTTAAGATATAAGCCCATAAAATATGTGATAATAATGTTTTGGAGAGGCTTTGAAAGGAGCTGAAGTAAAGTGATGATAAATTACCCAGTACAATCAGAGAGAGAGAGAGAGAGGGAGAGAGAGAAAGAGAGAGAGAGAGAGAGAGAGAGAGAGAGAGAGAGAGAGAGAGAGAGAGAGAGAGAGAGAGAAGATTCAGAAAGAGGAAGGGTATAGAAAAAACAAAATAAGTACACACTTGTGGCTTAAGTATATATGAAGATGATAGTGAGGGAGCAGTGTGGAGACGTGACTAGAATTATGAGTCACATGTTGAGGTAACAAGACTTGTTTCCTGCAGGACTACCCCCTCTCCACCTCCCACCCTCACCCCTCACCACCACCAACATCACCCTCCCCCACCTTCCCTCCCAGGATCTACCTACCTGGGGTCAATTTCGGGGTCGCTGCCCCTGTGGCCCTGTCCCAGACCAGACCTCCTGGTTGCTGGCCTGGTCGACAGGGTTGGTGGTGCCAGGCACTTGCGATACAACCAACACTTGCACCACAGACTGTCTGATCAGCAACTGATTTGAGGACCTTAGGGGAGGGGGTTGTTGATAATACTCCGTATACCCTAAGGTAGGTTAGGTTAGGTAAGTTTTGTCAGGAAACGGGACAGATGGTCATATGGTGACCCGCAGCTAGAGCTTTTGGTCATCTGACCGAGGCTTTCCACTGGCTTACCGGTCCACCCCTTTAAAAATTATAGTTATGATTCTAACCATTTCATATATACATATTAAGGGAGAGCGTTGAAAAAGTCTGTGGCCCCTTACACTTAATTGTTCTCTCTTAGTGTACCCATTATATACCTATTTTTCAGTGGAGTTATTTTCCACCGTTTAACAAACATATTGGTCTCATACGGAGTTATTTCAGTGTGCAGGTTTGGTACCAGTCCCTCCGGAATTTTCCAAGTGTAGATTATGAGGTATCTTTCTACCCTTCATTCCAGGGAGTACAGTTCAAGGGACTCTTAAGCTTTCCCAGTGGTTCCGATATGTGACTGAATTTACACGAGCAGTGAAGGTTCTCTGTATTTTTCCACTTCTGTTGATGATTAAGACACATGTGCAACAGTTGGGTATCTTTATTGATGAAACGTTTCGCCTACACAGTAGGCTTCTTCAGTCAAATACAAAGGGACCAGTAGTAATGAAATGAAGATGATGGAATCAGTCCATCAACCTTGGGGAAAAAGTGTTTGAGCTGAACTCTTCTCCAGGCTGAGGGACTGACCACCTCAAATATCTTTTCCCCAAGGTTGACTACTGCTCCCTTTGTATTTGACTGAAGAAGCCTACTATGCAGGCGAAAAGTTTAATCGATAAAGATACCCAACTGTTGCCCATGTATCTTTAATCATCAAATTGTCGTTATTTTATACCATTATCAACAATTCCTCCTGTCTTGAGGGTGGCTGTATCTAACAGCATTCCAGCCTGGAGAGAGCAAGTGACTCGAGGACGATCGTCATTGGGTTGGAATCTCTTGTTTTGAAGGATCTAATTATCCACCCAGTCATTTCTTCTTGCCGTTGTACTTGATGAAGATACTCGAGTGGCAACGTTGTGGAGGAGAAACGTCGTTTTAATAGAGTTTCCAGTTAATGCAGTGTGTCTTTAATCCACGAAATCATTATAACCGAGGTGAATTGCTAATACACATCGGTTATAGTGATTTTGTAGATAAAAGACACATTGCATTAATTGAAAACTCTGTTAAGGCGACGTCTCGCCTCCACAACGTTGCCAGTTATCTTTAAAGTTTTATTTAGGCTTTATAAGACAAAATCTAGGCTGGAATGTTTACCTGTGTGGGAAAGAGAAGGACGCTTGGTGGATACGTTTCGCGGACATTCATTTAATGAAACGTTTCGCCCCTTATCTGTTACGTAAAGTGTTTGATTACATTAAATGTCTTTCATTACCCGTCTTCTCATTACCCGTCTTCTTTCACGGGTAATCCCCCCATCTCTCTCTCTCTCTCTCTCTCTCTCTCTCTCTCAGGAAAATATCTGCAATATTTCGAATTACTGGAAGCATAACCTGAGTTGGTAATAATTTTTTTCAGTGTTGAAAGTTTAGTTGTTGCAAGAGTCTCCGTTGAGGCGACCTGCACGCTCTTGCCTGGGTACGTGGCCGTGTTGCAACCAGCTGTGGCTTGCCAGCGGTCCAGAGAGGAGCGAAACGTCGTCCTAAGTTTCCTTTCATGAGTTTCGAGAGTCTTTCTACTCCCATAGCCCGGCCATAGGCCAGGCTCGTCTGGTGCTTGCTTGGTCAACCAGGCTATTGCTGCTGGAGGCCCGCTACCCCGCATATCCATCACAGCCTGGTTGATCTGGCACCTGGTGAAGATACTTGTCCAGTTTTCTCTTGAAGACTTCTACACTTGTTCCAGCAGTGTTTCTGATATCTTCTGGTAAGATGTTGAATAATCTGGGGCCACGAATGTTGATACAGTGTTCCCGTATTGTGCTCACCGCACCCCTGCTCCTCACTGGATTTATTTTACGCTTCTTCCCATATCTATCACTCCAGTATGTTGTTATGGAAGTGTTCAGATTTGGAACAAGGCCCTCTGAGTACTTTTCAGGTACATATTATTATGTATTTCTCCTCCATTTAAATGCCTTACTGGCTCTATGCGAGCTGTAAACGATCTCTGTATTTGTTCCAGCTCTGATATTTCTCCTGCTTTGAACGGGGCCGTCAGCAATGAGCAATATTCCAAGTGGGGGAGCAATAGCGATTTGAAAAGTGTCGCCATTGACATTATTTCCCTTGTTTTGAAAGTTCTCATTAACCCCCCCTCCTTCCCCGTTTGAATGTGTGTGTGTTTGAGAGTGTATATTTGAGTGTGTATATATTTGAGAGTGCATGAGTGTGTGTGTATGTTTGAGAGTATGTTAGTGATACTGGGCTGTAATTCAGGGCCTCCCGTCTCCATTTTCTATAAATAGGAACCACATTTGCTATTTTCCAATTCCCCGACAGCTGTCCTGAAAGGAGAGACTAGTTAAATACCTTTGCTGTTGGGCCACATAGTTGTTTTGTCCCTTCTCTCGGAACCCACGGGGATATGTTAACTGGTCCCATTACTTTTCTTACATCCAGTTCATGTAGTAGTCTCATCAACACTCCTTTTGTTGTGTTGATATTCTCCACTTTCTTCTGTTTAAAATTGCTCTGAATCTTTTGCTGTGCTCTTCCCATACTCCGTTATTCTCTGTGATCGTCCCTTCCTCATTCCTCATCCTTATTACTTGTTCCTTCATAGTCGTTTTGTCTGTGTGTGTGTACTCACCTAGTTGTGGTTGCAGGGGTCGATTCATAGCTCCTGGCCCCGCCTCTTTGCTGGTCGCTACTAGGGCCACTCCCTTATCCATGAGCATTATCGAACCTCTTCTTAAAGCTATGTATGGATCCTGCATTTTCTGCATCACTTTCCAGAGTGTTCCACTTCCTGTACTCACCTAATTATCGTTGCAGGGGTCGGTTCATAGCTCCTGGCCCCGAGTCATAGCTCCTGGCCCCTGTGTATGTGTGTGTAAGCTGTTCCACTCGACTACATTTTGGCTTATGATTTTGAGGCACGCCATTTGACCTCTTTTATAGCTATACTCAAGGGTTATTATAACGAGGCTTCGTCACGCAGCATGTTCCAGTGATCAGTTGCCATTATCTTGTCTAGATAGAAAGATGTAGCTTTTGTCTATATGAAAATTAAAGTCAATGAAGCAATTGCGATATTATGTTGTCAGTGAGGTTTTTGGACGTTCCTCTTTTTTACCAGGTGTTGACGGAGTTACTTTATTGATTGACTTCACAGATTTGTTTGAAGAAATTAGGATATAATACAGAAGAGAGCCGCTCTCAAAGACAGCAGGCACGGTAGGAGCTCGATAAAAACAGCAGACGAGTAAGAAAAGCAAGATGCAAAATGAAATACTACACAAAAGCAGCAGATATGTGAGGAACACAACACAAAACAGCAGGTGAGGAACTCAACACAGACACAAGAGAGGTGAGAAAACACGATACGAAAACATCAGACGAGTGAGAAACACAAACAACTGTGTTATTCTTCCAATAAACATTTGATATTCCATCACTTGAAAACGTTTTCACTTAAAAAAATCCATTAAATTCCTTTATATAGCTACAACACAAATGTATCCCAGAGAAGAACCAGTGGAGTCAGGTTGCTTCAGCATGTCATCCTAGCATTTATTGTGTCCATACATTGGCTTTTGTCTTTAGTAAGAGGAAGAGGGATAATTTGAAAAGTCACTTCAAAGCAACACACATTAGTCTTCATTGTTTACAGTTACTGGAGCAGCCCTTCCTTCCTTATGACCAGTCTTCATTGTTTACAGATACTGGAGGAGCCCTTCCTTCCTTGTGACCAGTCTTCATTGTTTACAGATACTGGAGCAGCCCTTCCTTCCTTGTGACCAGTCTTCATTGTTTACAGATACTGGAGGAGCCCTTCCTTCCTTGTGACCAGTCTTCATTGTTTACAGATACTGGAGGAGCCCTTCCTTCCTTGTGATCAGTCTTCATTGTTTACAGATACTGGAGGAGCCCTTCCTTCCTTGTGACCAGTCTTCATTGTTTACAGATACTGGAGGAGCCCTTCCTTGTGACCAGTCTTCATTGTTTACAGATACTGGAGGAGCCCTTCCTTCCTTGTGACCAGTCTTCATTGTTTGTAGTTATTGGAGGAGCCCTTCCTTCCTTGTGACCTGTCTTCATTGTTTACAGATACTGGAGGAGCCCTTCCTTCTTTGTGACCAGTCTTCATTGTTTGTAGTTATTGTAGGAGCCCTTCCTTCTTTGTGACCAGTCTTCATTGTTTACAGATACTGGAGGAGCCCTTCCTTCCTTGTGACCAGTCTTCATTGTTTGTAGTTATTGGAGGAGCCCTTCCTTCCTTGTGACCAGTCTTCATTGTTTGTAGTTATTGGAGGAGCCCTTCCTTCCTTGTGACCTGTCTTCATTTTTTGTAGTTACTGGAGGAGCCCTTCCTTCCTTGTGGCCAGTCTTCATTGTTTACAGATACTGGAGGAGCCCTTCCTTCCTTGTGACCAGTCTTCATTGTTTTCAGTAACAGAGGCAGTTCTTCCATGTGTTCTATATTTATTTTGAATAAATAAAAATTAAGTTTACAGTCTCATGAAATCGCATTAACACGATTGTAAACAAACCACGGTACGGGTGGGGCTCGAACTCACTCAAGGGGATTTGAGCTAGAGTTCGTCACGGCCACGCTGGCGGGAGATTTATCTGTAAAAACTTGCATTTGTGGTCACAGTGGTGGCCCATGCTAACCTCCCTATGGTGTATAAATTTACCTAGTTGGGTGAATCTTATTGTAGCCAGCTGACTTACACACTGGCCTGGAGTTCTACGACTTAAAGCACCCGTACTGTGTTTACAGTAGTTGTAGGACGCTCTAGTGAAGTACTGTGGGACCTCGTGTTCTGACAAGAGGTTTTCCTTCTTTATTTTTTAAATGTTTTGTGAACATATGAGGTTATCATAGCTCTTCGTTTTTTCTTCTCTCTCTCTCTTTATCTCCTACAGTGTATAATGAGGTATTAAAAGGACCCCAATGGAAATAAGTCACTCTGACTTTTTTGGGTTATCCTGGGTTCTCTGCACATATACTGCTATGTATGATAATCTATGTAACTGTTTTTGTGTATACCTGAATAAACTTACTCTCCTGTTTACCAAACAGGATATTTGCAATTCCTTCCATTCTTTACTTTTCTTCTTCCTTACCTGTTTTTCCGTCCTTTTTCGACCCTTTCCACTCTTCCCTGTTCTCAAATTTTCCTTCTCATTTCTTACACCTCCCCTCTTTTCCTTTTAATCCATTTCCCTCTGTTTTCCCCTCCCTTTCCCTCTGTCATCACATCTCACCTCTTCCTCTCATACACCCCCCTCCCTCCCAACTCCCTCACACAAGACTCCACAACAATAAGATCAAAGTAACATCCTCAAGATTATTGACATCAATGTAAATTGCATTCAAGTCGAGTGTCTCAATCTGAACCCTAAAACATCAAGTATATCTCTTTTTACCGACGTAAATATCACATTTGGTCTCAGCGTGTAGGAAGAAAAATAAAAGCGATGATTGGAGCAAATTTTACCCC
>WNWK01001280.1:0-65000 GCA_009830355.1 Cherax destructor | reverse complement strand
TGGAAGACGTTTAGCCATTAGTTTAAGGTACTCAGGTGTTACATATGTGGTAGTATATACAAAATAAAATGGTTCAGTCTCAGCACACACACAGAGAAAATTCAGTCTCAGCGAACCAAAAACACAAAAGGGCTTAGTATTATCAAAGAAAAAGTTCAGTCTGAGAGAAAATAAGGTTCAGAGGAAAAAAAAAGTTCAATTTGAGCAAAGAAAAAAGGTTCAGTCTGAGGGGGGGGGGAAAAAAGGTTTAGTCTGAGCAAACAGAAAAAAAGGTTCAGTCTGAGGCAACAAAATAAGGTTTAGTCTGAGGAAAAAAAATATTCCGTCTGTGCAAACAAAAAAACAAAGGTTCAGTTTGAGCCAAATATAGAAAAGTTGAGTGGTGCCCCAGGGCAGTGTGTTAGCACCTCTCATGGTGAGTGGTGCCCCAGGGCAGTGTGTTAGCACCTCTCATGGTGAGTGGTGCCTCAGAGCAGTGTGTTAGCACCTCTCATGGTGAGTGGTGCCCCAGGGCAGTGTGTTAGCACCTCTCATGGTGAGTGGTGCCTCAGAGCAGTGTGTTAGCACCTCTCATGGTGAGTGGTGCCCCAGGGCAGTGTGTTAGCACCTCTCATGGTGAGTGGTGCCCCAGGGCAGTGTGTTAGCACCTCTCATGGTTCCCAGCTTGACAGTTGGCCCACAAACACTGATTCTTATCATCTTTCAGCGACCATACCAAAATAAGGATGAACTTTGTCTCGGTAAAAGTGACAGAAACTATTTAATGTCTTATAAAATAATAATAAGATTTTTTATTAATTTTTTCCCTCTTATAATGGGACGAAATAACAGTTTTGATTAAAATCATAACAATTTGAGTGTTTTCAGACCATTACCTGTTTACCAATATTTTGACTCAAAACACAGTAGTCAAAATGGAATAAATATCAACATCATTTTATTTTCTTAAACGGACAAAGGAGAACATGATGTTCAATGGTGTCAGATTCCAACAGGTTCGGTATAGCAATAACGAAGACTTCAAAACGAGTTCAAGAACAAGAAAAACGCAATCCGGCCGTTTAAAATACCGACGTAAACGCATTAGGGATCTAAGAATAATGATGTGGGATGACCTGTCGTTTAGAGAGAACAATAGGCAATGTAGACAAGGTCAGTAAAAATGACAGGTTTGATTATGGGAACCTCCAGAGCGAGAGAGGCCACGCCAGCGATGGTAACTAGTTAAAGTCCTGGTCCTCTCACGACTGGAATATTTATCTGCTCTCAGAGCGCCTTTTTTTTTTTCAATGATCAACCAGTCCGGCCCAAGCGGCCTACAGGAGCGGGGAAACTTGCGAAACCAGTGAGTGGTATATCCAAGGTAAGACAAGTGGGATATTCCAGCTGGTAAACTTTCACTGCTGGTATAGAATCAGTGAAATTGTCAAACTACTAGGAGTGCTTCAGATCACTACTAGGAGTATCTAGGAGCACTGCTAGGAGGGCCTCAGAGTACTGGAAATGTATTCTCCAGGAAGAAGTACATACACCTGGTACTCTGTACATGAACATTTATAAACACTCACTCTTCAGTCTTCACACTGCCAAATACGAGAGAAAAGGTGTAGAACCCAGTGAAAGAGGACACAGGTACAGTTAGAGAACACTGTACTAGTGGTACAGTTGGAGAACACTATACTAGTGGTACAGTTGGAGAACACTGTACTAGTGGTACAGTTGGAGAACATTGTACCAGTGGTACAGTTGGAGAACACTGTACCACTGGTACAGTTGCAGAACACTGTACCAGTGGTACAGTTGGATAACATTGTACCAGTGGTACAGTTGCAGAACACTGTACCAGTGGTACAGTTGCAGAACACTGTACCAGTGGTACAGTTGCAGAACACTGTACCAGTGGTACAGTTGGAGAACATTGTACCAGTGGTACAGTTGGAGAACACTGTACCAGTGGTACAGTTGGAGAACATTGTACCAGTGGTACAGTTGGAGAACACTGTACCAGTGGTACAGTTGGAGAACACTGTACCAGTGGTAGTTGCAGAACATTGTACCAGTGGTACAGTTGGAGAACATTGTACCAGTGGTACAGTTGGAGAACACTGTACCAGTGGTACAGTTGCAGAACATTGTACCAGTGGTACAGTTGGAGAACACTGTACCAGTGGTACAGTTGGAGAACACTGTACCAGCATCAGTGGTCCTCGTCTTATTTTTATCAGCAGATATGAAAAATATTGCGGGAACAAACTGGACAAGTTTCTGCTGGATGTCTACTCAGATTAGTTGTGATAACTAGGTAGGCCTACAGGCTGCAGGCAGCAGCAGCAGCAGCGTAGTTGCTGGCCCGATCACTAGGTAAGCCTGGCCTAAGGCCCGGTTGCAAGATTACAACAACTGAAAACTGGTCACAGATACGTCGCAGGGTTGGGTGGTAGTTGTGACCCTACACCTGGCAACAGGTGTTGGTCTACGTGTAGTAGTTTGGTTGTTTCTCAGCCAAACACCTGCTGGTACCTCCCGCTGCACACCTGTGAACACTTAGAGTGCTTTGGCGTTCCACAAAGAAGGGCTGCAAGAGCAGCAGTCTTGCTTACAAGATGTCAGGTTTACAAACACTGAAAACTCTCTCAAGAGCCACTAGAGCTTGAAGGAAAAACTCTGGTATATATTGACAAGATTGTTATGCTGTGTGTTCCAAGTATATCCAGACAGACCTTGAGGAGTCACAGTGACTTGTAATTGGAAGACGGAAAGGTTTCACAATGATAAAATATAATCAACTATTTTTTTTTCAATTCCAAATATCGAGGTAATCATTGGTTAAGTCTTAAGTTGTTTTATGATTAAATAATGTTAGTCGTTGTTTAATATTTCGTTAAATAGTAACTTATTAGAGACTTATTAATAACTGAATATAAAAAAACTTACCTTCATTTCACTGTTAGTCAGTGTGTTGACTGGCATCGGCGTGGACAAGAAGGTCATGTTTTGGACAGTGTCCTCAAGTTTTGCCAGGTGAGTTTCTTCAGGTGAGTTTTGAAAGGGAAATGGTCTTGGCTTGTACAGCTTCATTGGTCAGATTGTTTCAAATGGCTGTCCTGCTGTGCAGTTTTGACGAGCTTGAAGTTGTTACTTGTTGTGCGACGTTGAAATTCTTCAAGAGCAATCCAAGTTTGCAACCTAATTTGTTCAGTATCTTTCTGTGTACCAGATCAACCATGTAAGGCCTCGTTTCAAGAATATCAGTTCTTTGGTGTTTTTTAACTACCCTGGTAAGTGATGACTGATTTCCGAGTTGATTTCAATGCTCTGAGTATAACTTTTGTAGGTGTGGTCTCGAGTACTGTGGGCAAGGTAAAGGCCTACAAGGTGTTCGTAAAGCTAATTCACTGGGTTGAGTTCCTAGTACACGTGATTATTTTCCAACTTTGCTCGGGTCTTTCCTTCATGCTCCGCTGAAGGTAACGTTGTAGTTCTCACGGTACCGTTCCGTAAGGTGTTTATAATAGTACTGTTACGATATCACGAGTCATAGCATGGTAGTATTTTCACTTTGGTAACCATGATATGAATTGTTATATTGCACATGTAGGGGATAAGCTTATCTATAATAATTTTTTTTCCCATTTTTTGACCATTTCTAAAGACGGCGTCGATCATTCATCAATTATAAATGTTGTCATTTCGTGGCTGTATATCAAGTAAGGTTGGCCCTAGAATGGAGCCTTGTGGTATTCCCTCAGAACGTTATTCCACTTGATTTTCTTCTCCATTTATAACTACTACGCTTCGTGTTTTTAAGCTATTGTTTGATCCTGTCCACAATTTTACCTCTTAATTTCACGTACTGAGATTCTCTGTGGAGTGCCTTTAAGGACCTCGGGAAAATTTTAGGAGTGCCTTTGATAACGGTAAATGGATTCTTTTAAGGTTCGTAAACTACAATAACTTAAGTGTGGTAATATTTGTTTCTATTTGTGTTTGCTGGTGATAGTAGGTTCTATTGTGTTTGCTGGTGATAGTAGGTTCTATTTGTGTTTGCTGGTGATAGTAGGTTCTATTTGTGTTTGCTGGTGATAGTAGGTTCTATTTGTGGTGCATAATTCTACCTTTTATTTATATGTAGGGTCGGTTTTACTTTTTATTTTAAGGTCGTATAGTGGTCAAGATGACCTTTGACCTTTAAAGAGTTTCGAGAGTTTCTCTACTCTCTGAGTCCGGCCATGGGCCAGGCTCGTCTGGTGCTCGCCTGGTCAACCAGGCTGTTGCTGCTAGATGAAAACACTCCACAAATCTCACGGTGGACTGAGACAGCCGTGCACAGCACTTCAGTGGCAAGCCTTGGTCAGTGTACTTAATACCTAGTTCATGAAATCTAACAAGTTTTGGTGTAAATCCTCGTTCACAATGTTAGGAAGAGATCGTGCACGGAAAGATACTTTATTGTTGCTGAAAATTCGTTGAAGGAACTTGCATATTCAATAGGCTAAACTGATTGGTCGTAAGATTTCCACTGACTCTACTTTAGAGATTTGTAAAGTTTATGACTTACAAGTCATCCTTAGTTCAGGGATTTCCTGAATAATTCTTAATGACAATTACAATTGACACTTTATTC
This sequence comes from Cherax destructor, assembly GCA_009830355.1. Taxonomy (NCBI): domain Eukaryota; kingdom Metazoa; phylum Arthropoda; class Malacostraca; order Decapoda; family Parastacidae; genus Cherax; species Cherax destructor. Next base: position 60,376 of record WNWK01001280.1, on the reverse strand, counting down.
ATTATTTATTCCTTGCATGATGGTAGTCATACATCAGATCTCAAACTGGAAGGTGTTTATCCACTGATATCATAACATTCCCAATGTTTTAAAGAGCATTTTAAAGTGGCAATTGTAATTATTTTCAACTGGATTCCCTCCATCCTCTGTATTTTAGGCGTCTAAATGGTCAGTATTTCATGCACGATGTTCGGATCTTGCATCAGATGTTCACGAATTTTGGGATGTTTTAGAAAATTTTCCTAAGCTAATATTATGCGAAGTATTATTTTAAGAAGTCTTCTGAAATTGATTTCATTCAGTTTGACTTGGCCATCTTCAGAGGTTCAGCAGCATCCCAGTTTTCATAAGTCCCAGACCATCTCTTCTTTGCAACGTTCTACACCAGTCCGTCTTTCAAAGATCCCTCAGCATCCCGTCTTTCAAAGATCCCTCAGCATCCCGTCTTTCAAAGATCCCTCAGCATCCCGTCTTTCAAAGATCCCTCAGCATCCCGTCTTTCAAAGATCCCTCAGCATCCCGTCTTTCAAAGATCCCTCAGCATCCCGTCTTTCAAAGATCCCTCAGCATCCCGTCTTTCAAAGATCCCTCAGCATCCCGTCTTTCAAAGATCCCACAGCATCCCGTCTTTCAAAGATCCCACAGCATCCCGTCTTTCAAAGACCTTCAGAGCATCAGGTCTTTCAAATCCCCTCAAAAGGGAGGTTTCTTGACGCTGGTGAGGGAGGAGGGGCTCTTCATCTAGGGAACTGGATCTGTGCTGCAGTTTCCTGAATTGAGCCTGAATACCTTCCATTACTCCCCCCCACATAGGCGCTGTATAATCCCTACGGGTTTAGTGCTCCCCCATGATTATAATTATATAATTTCAAAGTTCCCGCAGCATCCCAGTCTCACGCCTCACCTCATTAGTTACATATAGCCGCTTTCTTGTGGGAGGGGGTCCCCGCCCCCCACTGTCCGGTCCCAGACAAGACTTCCTGTAATCTCAAATCGTAAATGTAGAAGTGTGTGTGACTGTCACCATCTCAGTCATCTACTGGTAGTGTGACTTGTTTACCATGTGGTTGAGTGAAGCGGATACACGGGGTGGATGGCAGCGACCAGATGAGGGAGGTCATTAACCCCGTGTGATGACCATAACACCATTAGCCACCTCTCGTGTCCATTTAGGCTACCTGGTGAGCGGAGGCGACACACGGTAGCCTCGGAGCAGTAGGTCTGTTGCCATCATGACCATATGAGGAATATAGCAGGGACCACGTGGTCAATATGGTAGGATCTTGTGGGTTTTTTGTGTAAGGTCGTCGACCGAACTGTCTTGTGGCCTTGTTCCCCATCTTCGGCTCAGGTCTCATTACTTCCCCGTGACCCAGGTACTTCATGACCCGTGCGAATTTAACACTTATTAATAATAATAATAATGTTGATGGTCCGGAAATCGTTGGTTTTCTATGGTGTGAAGAATATGGGGTGGTAACCAGGGTGTAAGGAAGATTGGGGTAATCCCCAAGGTGTGAGAACACTGGGGTGATCCCCAGGGTGTGAGGAACATGGGGTAGTAACCAAAGGGTGTTGACCCATGGACTGGACGTGATATCGACGGCCTAACCCTGATATAGTCCTTGTTTCTTAGCTCTTCCGTGTTGTGTTTTTGTCTCAAGACATTCCTGGGCCACCTGGAGATGTGATGTGTGTAGGGCACAGCTCAGGTGAACCCTTATACAACTAACGACCTTTGTTGTTGTATAGGCCTGACATCCCATGTGGCTCCTATGGCTTGTACCTGATGACCAGGCTGTACATGGTGTGACCTAGACATGATGTACTGTAGCCCCTGGTGTGCCTTAGACCTCGTGTGTGGTTATGCTTGTCAGTCGATTGTGTAGTCCCCGAAGAGTCGTGACCCCAGGGGTCACAAGGGGGCTCGGTGGTAGTGAACAGCGGTGCGTCACAATTGCAGTTTGTTGATGGCACAGTGGTAATAGGAATTTGAGAAGAGAAGTTGCAGAAAGGTGAGCTGATACTACGAGTGAGTTTTGAGGAGAACAAGACTGATGCAAGACTGATGATGACAAGACTGATGAGGACAAGACTGATGAGGACAAGACTGATGAGGACAAGACTGATGAGGACAAGACTGATGAGGACAAGACTGATGAGGACAAGACTGATGAGGACAAGACTGATGAGGACAAGACTGATGAGGACAAGACTGATGAGGACAAAGAGAAATCTAGAGAACGAAAGATCAGAATTCATGCTGGACGGAAGACGTGTGGAGGAAATAAATGTACTTACCTACTCACCTATATGTGTTTGCAGGGGTCGAGTCACAGCTCTTGGCGCCGCCTCTTCGCTGGTCGCTGGTAGGTCCACTCTCGGCTACAGGAGCCGAATTCGTCAGATAGTTCTTTAATAAATGAATTAACTCGTACAGTAGATGAATGAAAAGAATGTTGGGATATTGTTGGGAAATACATCGTAAAAGATACATATTAAAGGATGGTGACGATTTTGTAATGTGTATGTATGTTAAGAATGCGCATTAAATGTTGTAGCGAGGCCGAGACTACAGACATTGGGAATGTTATGATATCAGTGGATAAACACGTTCCAGTTTGGGATCTGACGTCTGACTACCATCATGCAAGGATAAATAATGAATAAAGTGTAACAGGAGCTGTGATTGTAAACTAGCCTCTGTTTATCCTTCAACCCGAGACGGTGTAATACAGGGAACGAAGAGGGCTCGTTGAGATGGCTTGGCCATGTAGAAAGAGTGGAACAAGATAAGTTGATAAAGAGGGTGTATAAATCTTGGGGGGATGGAGGGAGGGTGGGATTGCTCGAGGCAAATAGCCTCTTAAAGAGAGGCTCATTTGTAAGCCGAAATATACCGTTTTTATTGCGTGTGTGTGTGTGTGCGCGCGCGTGCGTGCGTGCGTACGTGCGTGCGTGCGTGCGTGCATATATATCCCCACTAATTTATTTTGCATTTGTTTGATTACTCGTTTGGGGGAGGAATAGCTCTAATTCCCTGAGTCAAGGCATCACCTCATTGAAGGGACGAGGTAGAAGAGAGAGTAAGCACAAGTCAGTCTATTAAAGAGCCTCAATAATTTCGTTTTTATTTTTTCATCTATTGATATTGTCGTTGAAATGGTTGTGAACACTATCTGTCGTAGCATTGAAATCCCTCGAGCTTGAAGGGGTAACTGTGTTGAAATATTATCAACAGTCACAACAATTACAAGCACCGTAGCAACAGAAATGCCACCACAATAATTGTAAGCGCCAGAACAAAACTTTTACAACCATCTCAACAACCACATTTATATTCATAGCAACAATCTCCACCACAACACCAACAACCACCTCAGTAGAACAGGTACAACCATCTCAACCACCACCATCACAGCAACAACAACCACCCCTACAAAACAGTTAAAACCCGTCTTAACAAACAACTACCACCACAGTATAAACCATCACACCACCTCAACGGCCACCTCACATTACAACCACAGTCTTCGACACAGTGTAGACACAAGCGTCTTCGACACAGTGTAGACACAAGCGCCTTCTGACAACATCTGCAACCTGATGATGCAACACCACATGATTAAATTACCAATAGATTAAATTAGCAATTGTGCTAATTTAATCTATTGGTCGATAGCGCCGACGGTACATTAGAATGTTTTCTGAGTACCGAGCGTGAATGCTATGCTACATACTAAACATCCTCAACACGTATTTTACACAGCCGGATGTAAATGACGTACCGCCGAAAATGAATGTTGTAAAACAGACTTTTGCTAGGGAAAACGTTTCGCCCTGTTTTGGAAAAGTTTTATACAGAGGTAAACGGGGTTTTTATAATGCAAGATTCTTCCTGGATCTGTGTTTTATTAACATTTATGCAGGCCACAAGCACATGGCTGGGACGTCTGGTCTGAGACCGAATAGTAGGGAAGATAATCCCCGGAACCACTTAACCAAACTACGAAAGCACTGCCAGAACATACACAGAGTTTGTGACAGCCTTCGACATTTGTGATCGTTGTGTAATACCTTGTGTAGAATGCTTGCAAAATGAATAGCTGGAAAAGTGGATGGATGAATCTTCGACATTTTTTCACAAATCGGATCTAAGAAGTAACAGTCAGGAAAGTAGACACTACGAGCAGGTATGTTTTCTCAAAATATAGCAATAGCCCCAATTCTCTTGTTTATATAAAACAGACAGAGATTAAACCACAATTGCTGTATCATCCTTGGCAGACGGTAGTAAAATTAGTGGTGCCTCCATGGAGGACACAGCAAACCTCCAAGCCCGTGTAGTTGAAATGTTACCTCGTAATGATTCCCATAAATTCGATAATCCCAGCGGACAGCAGATAACAATTTGATCGTTTGTATCCATATTTACCGCGCCTTTGCAGGTGTGTTGCAGCGGGTGTAGTGGATACAGTAATTGATTAGGAAGAGTTTCTCACTAATAACGTCAGGTGGGCATAAAAGATAATTATTTTGTGTACTAACTTCATACTACTAAGTAATGAGAACATTACTTATTTTTGCGATTACCTCAGTGGAGACTTGAGGGTGGTTTTACGAGAGAAGTCGTGCGTATCAGACAACGACCTTCACCCTCACTGCTGCCAGGTGGTTGGTGATGCGGTGCGCATGCTGCCAGGTGGTTGGTGATGCGGTGCGCATGCTGCCAGGTGGCTGGTGATGCCGTGTGTGTGCTACCAGGTAGCTGGTAATAGTAGTAGGGTACTTAGACGTTGTTCATCTACTATTGTAGATGAACAACGTCATGATGATTCAGAGAGGTAGTGTAGTTCAGTTAGTTCTGAAGTCCCTTTGACCTGAATTGTGAAGGTTGTATGACTTACCATAGAAGCGATGAGTTGACTTGTGTGTAATGTGTGTCAGTGGGGCAGTTTTTACCTTACTCCATTGCTCTACTGTCCTCCTTGTGTAGTGGAGCTGTGTCAGCAGTTTCTGTGCCTTCTGGGGGGAGCTCCGGGAACTACCCGCTTCCTCCATAACAGACCGAGCGTCTATGTAAACGGAATTATGGGCGAAACATTGCGGATAAGAAAGAATGAGGCCAGAGACAAGGTGCAGGACAAGCTGTTGATGAGAAAATACACAAAGAACTCTAAGAAGAGCTTGACTTAGAGCGAAACGAGGCTTGTTCTGCGTACTTGACTCTGTCTACATAGTGGTATAATAAACATGGGTTCAGCACTGTTGTTTCAAAGATTAATGTACCTTTTGTTAACATTGTCAGTAGATGTACCTTCTGTAAACATTGTCAGTAAATGTACCTTCTGTAAACATTGCCAGTAGATGTACCTTCTGTAAACATTGTCAGTAGATGTACCTTCTGTAAACATTGTCAGTAGATGTACCTTCTGTAAACATTGCCAGTAGATGTACCTTCTGTAAACATTGCCAGTAGATGTACCTTCTGTAAACATTGCCAATAGATGTACCTTCTGTAAACATTGCCAGTAGATGTACCTTCTATAAACATTGTTAGTAGATGTACCTTCTGTAAACATTGCCAGTAGATGTACCTTCTGTAAACATTGCCAGTAGACGTACCTCTTGTAAACATTGCCAGTAGACGTACCTCTTGTAAACATTGCCAGTAGACGTACCTCTTGTAAACATTGCCAGTAGACGTACCTCTTGTAAACATTGCCAGTAGACGTACCTCTTGTAAACATTGCCAGTAGACGTACCTCTTGTAAACATTGCCAGTAGATGTACCTTCTGTAAACATTGCCAGTAGACGTACCTCTTGCAAACATTGCCAGTAGACGTACCTCTTGTAAACATTGCCAGTAGACGTACCTCTTGTAAACATTGCCAGTAGACGTACCTCTTGTAAACATTGTCAGTAGACGTACCTCTTGTAAACATTGTCAGTAGACGTACCTCTTGTAAACATTGTCAGTAGACGTACCTCTTGTAAACATTGTCAGTAGACGTACCTCTTGTAAACATTGTCAGTAGACGTACCTCTTGTAAACAAGGGAATTTTTGTTTGATTGTTGTGTACGTAAAAAATGTTTTCCTGTTGATTGAATTATTTAGTTTGTTTCTTTTTTATGTCATCAGTTTGGTAGGAGTTTATTTTTGGTGTAATTTGTGTGTCCCGGTAATTTATGTGTCCCGGTAATTTATGTGTCCCGGTAATTTATGTGTCCCGGTAATTTGTGTGTGTCACTAATGTATCTGTCGCAATAATGTGTCTCAGTAATTTACGTGTCTGTTTTACTGTGGGTCCTAATGGTGTGCTCTCAACAATAGGAGAGAAGATATGCGTTACACTACTAGCTTTTATTGACAGAACGTTTCGCACAGTTTAGAGTTATATCAAGTCATGGTTTGGATAACGTCCGAGCGAAATGTTGTACCGGAAAAAAAAAAAAACTTATATATTTTTAGTATTTTCTTGGTTGGGAAACTTACGGATATTAGATCAGACCTTTTTATTTCTTCTTCTGTTCTTCTGACGCGTCTTTTTTTTTTTTCCTTTTCTGTATTTGATCTCTGTTGTTTCCGTTGCTGTATATTTTATACACAGGCTCGTGTATGTTATCGTACCGTAGTGTTTGTAGTTACCTGCATGTTGTGATCCCTGGCAGTACCGAGGTAGTTAGAGGCGAAGTTAGTGAAGCATTTCCCAGTGTAGGAGAGTTCTTTGGATCGACTCTCGTGAATTTCCCACTTGTTGTTACTTTGTTCTTCAGTTTGAGGTTCAGTTTGTACTTCAATTTGGGCTTCAGTGAAGCTGCGATCTGAGTGTATTTGAGGTCTTAATGTTTATTCATTTAGTTCCTCACTGATACTGAAGTTGGTTGTGTTTAAGTGCATGACGAGGCAACAGATCCGGTTCTCCTCGTGGACTAGTACTACACAACAAGGCAGACAATCCTGGTTCTGTCTCGGACTGGAGAACACACAACAAGGCAGACAATCTTGGTTCTGTCTGGACTGGGAGAACCACACAACAAGCAGACAGATACCTGGTTCTGCTCTTGACTAAGCACACAAGGCAGACAGATACGGTTCTCGTGGACTGGAGAACCACAACAGGCAGACAGATACCTGGTTCTGCCTCGGACTGGAGAACACACAACAAGGCAGAAGTCCTGGTTCTGCCTTGGACTGGAGAACCACACAACAAGGCGACAGATCCTGGTTCAGTTTGAGTTCAGATTTGAACCAGGCTTCAGGAAGCTGCGATCTGAGTGTATTTGAGGTCTTAATGTTTATTCATTTAGTTCCTCACTGATACTGAAGTTGAGTTGTGTTTACAAGTGCACATGACGAGGCACACAGATACCTGGTTCTGCCTCGTGGACTAGTAGTACTACACAACAAGGCAGACAGATACCTGGTTCTGTCTCGTGGACTGGAAGAACCACACAACAAGGCAGACAGATACTTGGTTCTGCCTCGTGGACTGGGAGAACCACACAACAAGGCAGACAGATACCTGGTTCTGCCTCGTGGACTGGAAGAACCACACAACAAGGCAGACAGATACCTGGTTCTGCCTCGTGGACTGGAAGAACCACACAACAAGGCAGACAGATACCTGGTTCTGCCTCGTGGACTGGGAGAACCACACAACATGGCAGACAGATACCTGGTTCTGCCTCGTGGACTGGAGAACCACACAACAAGGCAGACAGATACCTGGTTCTGCCTCGTGGACTGGGAGAACCACACAACAAGGCAGACAGATACCTGGTTCTGCCTCGTGGACTGGAAGTACCACACAACAAGGCAGACAGATACCTGGTTCTGCCTCGTGGACTGGAAGTACCACACAACAAGGCAGACAGATACCTGGTTCTGTCTCGTGGACTGGGAGAACCACACAACAAGGCAGACAGATACCTGGTTCTGCCTCGTGGACTGGAAGAACCACACAACAAGGCAGACATATACCTGGTTCTGCCTCGTGGACTGGAAGTACCACACAACAAGGCAGACAGATACCTGGTTCTGCCTCGTGGACTGGAAGAACCACACAACAAGGCAGACAGATACCTGGTTCTGCCTCGTGGACTGGAAGAACCACACAACAAGGCAGACAGATACCTGGTTCTGCCTCGTGGACTGGAAGAACCACACAACAAGGGATGACTGGTTCTTCCTCCGCCTCCTGACACATCACGAAATTCAGAAAGAACCCTCGACAGCAGACACAGGTAAAGGTGGGCGAATATAACAAAGGCTGGGGAGAACTGGAAGATCGTAACCTTGTGTTGTGTAGTACAAGGTCGAGCACCACCACCGGACCAGCGTCCTCAACCCCTACCACCCCCAACCTCGACTCTCCCTTCCTCTCCAACACGTAAATTCCCTCCACACCCGCTCTTCCACACCCACCACTCCACACCTGACTTTCCCCACCATCCCCAAAAGCACGTGCGCGCGCGCACGCACCACACACACACACACACACACACACACACACACACACACACACACACACACACACATACACTTACACACACACACACACACACAAAGGTAATGAATCATCATCTACACGTCTAGACATGGTTACAATCATGAACAAATTACAAAGTAATGAGCCAATGACACGTCCACACCCGGTCACAACTGTAATGAGTTATTGAGTTATTAGTGCAAATATTAATTGGGTCACACACACACATGCATATACAACAGGCCTAGTGTCTAATCGACATGTGCCTAGGACAAAATGGTAAATAACACACACACACACACACACACACCTTTGAAAGTGCAAAGGTTTGCAACAAGACTAGTCCCGGAGCTAAGGGGTATGTCCTACGAGGGGAGGTTAAGGGAAATCGACCTGACGACACTGGAGGACAGGAGAGATAGGGGGGACATGATAACAACATATAAGATACTGAGAGGAATTGACAAAGTGGACAGAGACAGAATGTTCCAGAGATGGGACACAACAACAAGGGGACACAGATGGAAGTTGAAGACTCAGATGAATCACAGAGATGTTAGGAAGTATTTCTTCAGTCACAGAGTTGTCGGGAAATGGAATAGTTTAGGAAGCGATGTAGTGGAGGCAGGCTCTATACATAGCTTTAAGCAGAGGTATGATAAAGCTCATGGCGCAGGGAGAGTGACCCAGTAGCGGCCAGTGAAGAGGCGGGGCCAGGAGCTTTGACTCGACCCCTGCAACCGCAACTAGGTGAGTACAACTAGGTGAGTACACACACACACACACACCATACCCACACACACTCTCGAAATTCTTCAAATGTATATCTCTTCTTCAAAGGTATACCCACACACACACTCACACACACACAATACACACACACACACACACACACACAAATAACTGCTGCAGCATACGGGCGCCTAGCAAACCTAAGAACAGCATTTCGACATCTTAATAAGGAATCGTTCAGAACCCTGTACACTGTGTACGTTAGGCCCATACTGGAGTATGCAGCACCAGTATGGAACCCACACCTAACCAAGCATATAAAGAAACTAGAGAAAGTGTAAAGGTTTGCAACAAGACTAGTCCCGGAGCTAAGGGGTATGTCCTACGAGGAGAGGTTAAGGGAAATCGACCTGACGACACTGGAGGACAGGAGAGATAGGGGGTACATGATAACGACATATAAAATACTGAAAGGAATTGACAAGGTGGACAGAGACAGAATGTTCCAGAGATGGGACACAGAAACAAGGGGACACAGTTGGAAGTTGAAGACTCAGATGAATTACAGGGATGTTAGAAAGTATTTCTTCAGTCACAGAGTGGTAGGGAAGTGGATTAGCTTGGAAAGTGATGTAGTGGAGGCAGGATCCATTCATAGCTTCAAGAAGAGGTATGATAAGGCTCATGGCGAAGGGAGAGTGACCCAGTAGCGGCCAGTGAAGAGGCGGAGCCAGGAGCTATGACTCGACCCCTTCAACCACAACTAGGTGAGTACACACACACACACACACACACACACATACCTATACCTAACAAAATATTCAGCGTTGAAGAAAGGAGATTCATTTGAAGATCTCTGAAGTAAAATTATCACTCACAAGACAGTAACATCCTAACATTAGAGTGTACACACAAACCATAATACACGCTGAGGTCACTGTGTATATTATTGACTCTTACGTCGCCCTCATGTTGTATTCATCGGAGTCCTGAGGTATTCCACAACCGCATACTAACTACTGCACCATCGAGAGCCTGGTCTCAAATCTTAGACATAGGGAAGAACTTGTAGAATAAGAGAACATTGTATCAACACTGGTGTCCAGGGTCTTTAGTACTTTACCAGAAAATATCGGAAGGGTCAACCAAGCTGTGACGGATATGTTGGCCAGCAGGGTGCCAGCAGCAACAGCCTGGTTGACCAGACAAGCCTAACCCAGAGCCGGACTGCGGGAATGGGGAAAACTCTCGAAACCCGCCAAGGATATACCGTATTAATGGTAGAGCTGAGTTAACATAGGTATATATTAGCATCTTAAGTCAGAGCTTTCACAGGTTCTGTATATAACACCTGTGTCATAAAGCTATATGTATATAACACCTGTGTCATGAAGCTAGTACAGGAATATAACATCTGTGTCATGAAGCTAGTACAGGAATATAGCACCTGTGTCATGAAGCTAGCACAGGAATATAACACCTGCCATGAAGCTAGCACATGTATAATAACACCTGTGTCGTGAAGCTAGCACAGGCATAATAACAACACCTATGTCATGAAGCTGGTACATGAATATAACAACACCTGTGTTATGAAGCTAGCACAGGTATAATAACTGTGTTATGAAGCTACCTCAGGTATAACAACACCTGTGTCATGAAGGTAGCACAGGTGTAACAACTGTCATGAAGGTAGCACAGTGTAACAACACCTGTGTCATGAACGTGTAGCAACACCTGGGTCATGAAGCTAGCACAGGTATAACAACACCTGGGTCATGAAGCTAGCACAGGTATAACAACACCTGGGTCATGAAGCTAGCACAGGTATAACAACACCTGGGTCATGAAGCTAGCACAGGTGTAACAACACCTGGGTCATGAAGCTAGCACAGGTATAACAACACCTGTGTCATGAAGCTAGCACAGGTATAACACCTGGGTCATGAAGCTAGCACAGGTGTAACAACACCTGGGTCATGAAGCTAGCACAGGTGTAACAACACCTGTGTCATGAAGCTAGCACAGGTGTAACAACACCTGTGTCATGAAGCTAGCACAGGTGTAACAACACCTGTGTCATGAAGCTAGCACAGGTGTAACAACACCTGGGTCATGAAGCTAGCACAGGTGTAACAACACCTGGGTCATGAAGCTAGCACAGGTGTAACAACACCTGGGTCATGAACTAGCACAGGTGTAACAACACCTGGGTCATGAAGCTAGCACAGGTGTAACAACACCTGGGTCATGAAGCTAGCACAGGTGTAACAACACCTGGGTCATGAAGCTAGCACAGGTGTAACAACACCTGGGTCATGAACTAGCACAGGTGTAGCAACAACTGTGCCATGAAGCTAGCACAGGTGTAACAACACCTGGGTCATGAACTAGCACAGGTGTAGCACCACCACCTGGTGCTCCACCGTGGCAACTAGCACCCTCTCCTCGCCACTCCACTTTCCAGGAACGTGGTACCAAGGTTTCATTGTTCCAGCCTCGTCGCGTTCTGATTTCTTCAAACTTTTCGATTATAACAATGTTTGCAGAGTGAGTCATTGTTTACCCTGTCAGCCAGTGTGTCCCTCTCTCACTGTTTTCCTTCACCGGGAAGAAATTCATTTTCTGTCTAAGTTGCACTTTTAGTGTTTTATAAAATCCTCGTTGTAAATCGAGAGATATTTTATTAAAATATTAAAAATAAAACGCGAACGTGGATTAATGTAATCGCCAAATGCCAGTAGAACTTGTTTCGCACACGTATGTTGCCTGGTCGGAGATGTGCAATTTACCCCCGACGTACCTGCGGCTGGTTTCGTGAGTTCTCTCGAAGACGCATGTGCCAAGGAAATTTAATGAGCACTTCTCTTGTGGGTCAGACGAAAATATAGTTCGTGTGGAAGACTGTTTCAAAATTTACGTGAGATTTGAAACACCTTTCAGTTGAAGGTAAATTGTTGAAGTGACCGCCTCGCGTGGCAGCGTCTACTCTCAAACAACTATTTACACTCATACACCTGTCTTAACTCTTTTTTATGTACATAAAGGTATCTAAAGTATTGGGGTCCAGGACGCTACTTGCCAGTTGGTTCCGGTATTTAGTTCCACGAAGCTACTTGGCAGTTTGTTCCAGTATTGGGTCCATGAAGTTACTTGGCAGTTTGCTCCAGTATTGGGTCCATGACGCTACTTGGCAGTTTGTTCCAGTATTGAGTCCTTGACGCTACTTGGCAGTTTGTTCCGGTATTGGGTCCTTTACGCTACTTGGGCAGTTTGTTCCAGTATTGGGTCCACGACGCTACTTGGCAGTTTGTTCCGGTATTGGGTCCTTGACGCTACTTGGCAGTTTGTTCCGGTATTGGGTCCTTGACGCTACTTGGCAGTTTGTTCCGGTATTGGGTCCTTTACGCTACTTGGGCAGTTTGTTCCAGTATTGGGTCCACGACGCTACTTGGCAGTTTGTTCCAGTATTGGGTCCTTGACGCTACTTAGTTTGTTCCAGTATTAGGTCCATGACGCTACTTGGGCAGTTTGTTCCGGTATTGGGTCCACGACGCTACTTGCCAGTTTGTTCCAGTATTGGGTCCATGACGCTACTTGGCAGTTTGTTCCAGTATTGTGTCCTTGACGCTACTTGGCAGTTTGTTCCAGTATTGTGTCCATGACGCTACTTGGCAGTTTGTTCCAGTATTGTGTCCATGACGCTACTTGGCAGTTTGTTCCAGTATTGTGTCCATGACGCTACTTGGCAGTTTGTTCCAGTATTGGGTCCTTGACGCTACTTGGTAGTTTGTTCCAGTATTGGGTCCTTGACGCTACTTGGCAGTTTGTTCCAGTATTGTGTCCATGACGCTACTTGGCAGTTTGTTCCAGTATTGGGTCCATGACGCTACTTCATCAGTTTCTTCCAGTATTGGGTCCTTGACGCTACTTGGCAGTTTGTTCCAGTATTGTGTCCTTGACGCTACTTGGCAGTTTGTTTCAGTATTGTGTCCATGACGCTACTTGGCAGTTTGTTCCAGTATTGTGTCCATGACGCTACTTGGCAGTTTGTTCCAGTATTGTGTCCATGACGCTACTTGGCAGTTTGTTCCAGTATTGGGTCCTTGACGCTACTTGGCAGTTTGTTCCAGTATTGTGTCCTTGACGCTACTTGGCAGTTTGTTCGAGTATTGTGTCCATGACGCTACTTGGCAGTTTGTTCCAGTATTATGTCCATGACGCTACTTGGCAGTTTGTTCCAGTATTGTGTCCATGACGCTACTTGGCAGTTTGTTCCAGTATTGTGTCCTTGACGCTACTTGGCAGTTTGTTCCAGTATTGTGTCCATGACGCTACTTGGCAGTTTGTTCCAGTATTGTGTCCATGACGCTACTTGGCAGTTTGTTCCAGTATTGTGTCCATGACGCTACTTGGCAGTTTGTTCCAGTATTGTGTCCATGACGCTACTTGGCAGTTTGTTCCAGTATTGGGTCCATGACGCTACTTGGCAGTTTGTTCCAGTATTGGGTCCTTGACGCTACTTGGCAGTTTGTTCCAGTATTGGGTCCTTGACGCTACTTGGCAGTTTGTTCCAGTATTGTGTCCATGACGCTACTTGGCAGTTTGTTCCAGTATTGTGTCCTTGACGCTACTTGGCAGTTTGTTCCAGTATTGGGTCCATGACGCTACTTGGACAGTTTGTTCCAGTATTGGGTCCATGACGCTACATGGCAGTTTGTTCCAGTATTGTGTCCATGACGCTACTTGGCAGTTTGTTCCAGTATTGTGTCCATGACGCTACTTGGCAGTTTGTTCCAGTATTGTGTCCATGACGCTACTTGGCAGTTTGTTCCAGTATTGGGTCCTTGACGCTACTTGGCAGTTTGTTCCAGTATTGTGTCCATGACGCTACTTGGCAGTTTGTTCCAGTATTGTGTCCATGACGCTACTTGGCAGTTTGTTCCAGTATTGTTTCCATGACGCTACTTGGCAGTTTGTTCCAGTATTGGGTCCTTGACGCTACTTGGCAGTTTGTTCCAGTATTGTGTCCATGACGCTACTTGGCAGTTTGTTCCAGTATTGTGTCCATGACGCTACTTGGCAGTTTGTTCCAGTATTGGGTCCATGACGCTACTTGGCAGTTTGTTCCAGTATTGTGTCCATGACGCTACTTGGCAGTTTGTTCCAGTATTGTGTCCATGACGCTACTTGGCAGTTTGTTCCAGTATTGGGTCCATGACGCTACTTGGCAGTTTGTTCCAGTATTGTGTCCATGACGCTACTTGGCAGTTTCTTACAATCATGCACAACTCTTATTCCCAAACCTGTGTTTTATTTCTTCCTTTCTAAATCTGACTTTTTTTTTATCCGATTGAACGCAATATTTACCTCATTCTACCCCCGACGGCTGCGGCCTGAAGCTCGAGTGACTGACTCGAGAACTGGGCAACCTATTGTTGGGCCTAAATAGCTGGGAGATTTTCTCTTTCGTGAAAATATGCTGTTACTTGTAGCCGCCTAGTTCTCGCAGCAGGTTATTGATATGGTCTGAATGGGGAGTAATGGACTTGTTATTCTCCTGAATATATTGTGATAAATTAGTTAAGATAGCAGTATATTAGAATCTATAATAAACTGTAATAATGGCAGTGAGTTAGCAAAGTTAGCAATAATTTTATTTTAAACACTAAAATAAAAAACAGCGAAGCTTCACTGTCCTGGTGGAGTTGTAGACAAATCTTTATACATACTATTATCTCTCTTATGTTTCTCTGTATGTTGCTGGCACTCGTGTGTTCCACTGTGTAATGTGTTGCCGGCACTCGTGTGTTCCACTGTGTAATGTGTTGCTGGCACTCGTGTGTTCCACTGTGTAATGTGTTGCCGGCACTCGTGTGTTCCACTGTGTAATGTGTTGCCGGCACTCGTGTGTTCCACTGTGTAATGTGTTGCCGGCACTCGTGTGTTCCACTGTGTAATGTGTTGCCGGCACTCGTGTGTTCCACTGTGTAATGTGTTGCGGGCACTCGTGTGTTCCACTGTGTAATGTGTTGCCGGCACTCGTGTGTTCCACTGTGTAATGTGTTGCCGGCACTCGTGTGTTCCACTGTGTAATGTGTTGCCGGCACTCGTGTGTTCCACTGTGTAATGTGTTGCCGGCACTCGTGTGTTCCACTGTGTAATGTGTTGCCGGCACTCGTGTGTTCCACTGTGTAATGTGTTGCCGGCACTTGTGTGTTCCACTGTGTAATGTGTTGCCGGCACTCGTGTGTTCCACTGTGTAATGTGTTGCCGGCACTCGTGTGTTCCACTGTGTAATGTGTTGCGGGCACTCGTGTGTTCCACTGTGTAATGTGTTGCGGCACTCGTGTGTTCCACTGTGTAATGTGTTGCCGGCACTCGTGTGTTCCACTGTGTAATGTGTTGCCGGCACTCGTGTGTTCCAATGTGTAATGTGTTGCCGGCACTCGTGTGTTCCACTGTGTAATGTGTTGCCGGCGCTCGTGTGTTCCACTGTGTAATGTGTTGCCGGCACTCGTGTGTTCCACTGTAATGTGTTGCCGGCACTCGTGTGTTCCACTGTGTAATGTGTTGCCGGCACTCGTGTGTTCCACTGTGTAATGTGTTGCCGGCACTCGTGTGTTCCACTGTGTAATGTGTTGCCGGCACTCGTGTGTTCCACTGTGTAATGTGTTGCCGGCACTCGTGTGTTCCACTGTGTAATGTGTTGCCGGCACTCGTGTGTTCCACTGTGTAATGTGTTGCCGGCACTCGTGTGTTCCACTGTGTAATGTGTTGCCGGCACTCGTGTGTTCCACTGTGTAATGTGTTGCCGGCACTTGTGTTCCACTGTAATGTGTTGCCGGCACTCGTGTGTTCCACTGTGTAATGTTTTACTGGCACTTGTGTGTTCCACTGTGTAATGTGTTGCCGGCACTCGTGTGTTCCACTGTGTAATGTGTTGCCGGCACTCGTGTGTTCCACTGTGTAATGTGTTGCCGGCACTCGTGTGTTCCACTGTGTAATGTGTTGCCGGCACTCGTGTGTTCCACTGTTTAATGTGTTGCCGGCACTCGTGTGTTCCACTGTGTAATGTGTTGCCGACACTCGTGTGTTCCACTGTAATGTGTTGCCGGCACTTGTGAGTTCCACTGTGTAATGTGTTGCTGGCACTTGTGTGTTCCACTGTGTAATGTGTTGCCGGCACTTGTGTGTTCCACTGTGTAATGTGTTGCTGGCACTTGTGTGTTCCAATGTGTAATGTGTTGTCGGGAGTTTCAACTTCTTTAATGGAATGATTTGATGAATGTTTTCTGTGTTGCAGGTATGTGAAAGGTGAAGACACAGCCACGACCACACTGAGGTAAGTCTGACAGTGCACACACTGAGGTAAGTCTGACAGCACACACACTGAGGTAAGACTGACAGCACACACACTGAGGTAAGACTGACAGTGCACACACTGAGGTAAGTCTGACAGCACACACACTGAGGTAAGACTGACAGTGCACACACTGAGGTAAGACTGACAGCACACACACTGAGGTAAGACTGACAGTGCACACACTGAGGTAAGTCTGACAGCACACACACTGAGGTAAGACTGACAGTGCACACACTGAGGTAAGTCTGACAGCACACACACTGAGGTAAGACTGACAGCACACACACTGAGGTAAGACTGACAGCACACACACTGAGGTAAGACTGACAGTGCACACACTGAGGTAAGTCTGACAGCACACACACTGAGGTAAGTCTGACAGCACACACACTGAGGTAAGACTGACAGCACACACACTGAGGTGAGACTGACAGTGCACACTGAAGATTGACGGTAACAACAAAAGCAGTTCAAAGTTTAACGACACTTTACGGAAAATCGATAATAACGGTGGAAAAAAAGATACAGGAAGATGCTAGAGGATTTGTGGAATTGAAGACAGGAAGAAGCCAAGGAACGATAATGAATACAGGAGTAATTTAATTTCAATTCCACCACTAAGTCCGTGTAAGTTTATCAACGAGAAGAGGAAAGGCTCGCTACTCCGTCCTCTGACCACAAGACGTTCACTCTGCCTAATTAAACTCACCTGGTTCAAGTACTGGAGGAGACATGGGGTAGGGAAGAGAATAGAGGAGGCAAGAGAGAGCTAATACAAAGGACTAGAGGATGGTAGGAGAGTTGAATATATAACAGTCACACAGAGTGAAGAGAAGACAAAGTAATTGGAGAGTCATGTGGAGCTGGAGTGTTGGTTTTGACGTCAGGAGTTAGTAGTGAGGAGAGGAACAAGTGTCAGGACACACAGTGGTAAAGGTAATGCAACATGTGTCCGTCAGGAGTGTAGAGAGAGAGGGAGAAGTTGTCAGGACACACACAGTAGTAAAAGTAGTGTATCATGTGTCCTACTAAAGACAGGATGGACAGGAGACAGATGAGGGTATCGGGTGACGGTGGTGAGCGTGCCTTGGTCGACTGTGTGGCGCTGGTCACAGGGAGGGGTCACCAAGGATGGTTCATGGGCGTTACGGAAGGATCATGGCCTGGTTGATGGCCTCATCAATCAGGCTGTTGGTGCCAGCAGCACGCAGTCAAATGTATTCACCACAGTCTTTGTATCTGCTGCTGTGAGGCTGTCACTGGTTTGGGTTGTATCACCCAGGTAAACATTCATCGTTTTGACACAAGCGTTCTGCTTTAATTGCAAAGATGGAGAGTTAATCTCGCATCTACACAGACCACCTTTCCATCACAAACACACTCGTTCCTTCCCTTTTCTCAGGAACACGCACTCTTCCATCCCAAACACACTACCCTTCCCTCAGACACACACTACCATCCCAAACACACCACCCTTCCCTCAGACACACACTACCATCCCAAACATAAGAACATAAGGTTGTAGATGAATGGTTCAGAGAACCGACAAGTTGATAAATTAGACATATGCAACACTTGGGTATCTTTATTAAAGATACCCAAGTGTTGCATATGTGTCTAATTTATCATAAGAACATAAGAATGGAGAAACACTGCAGAAGGCCTACTGGCCCATACAAGGCAGGTCCTTGTATGGGCCAGTACACAAAGCTACCCAAGAATTCACTCCCTTACCCACGACAACAATCAAAGCCAGCCCCTCCCGAACACCCCTCCCCCCTTCCGTGCAACTGTTAGGCAGCTTTATACCGAGACGTTTCTCAGCAGTAGTAGAGATGTAAAGGCGATGTATACCATTATCATATTGACAAACACTCCTCCATCCCCAAAAATCCCCTCACCCTCCCTCCCATATAATCCCCTCCAAGTCCCGCCCTCTCACTGCCCCCTCCACGCACACCTTTCTTGGACATGAGTGTTATATACCATTATAGTGATTCACCTCGCTAACCCGGACTCCACAATAAAACATAGTCTCCTGGTCTGGACGGCGCCAGCGTCTGTGCTTGCTTGGCGACTTGTCCTGACCACAGCCAACGTTGGTGTTGTGTGTGTAGTCGCATGTTTGTGGTTGCAGGGGTCGATTCACAGCTGGCGTCTTGCGTGCTCGTATGTACGCATGTGTATATGTATGTATGCATATATATATATATGTAATGTGCCGAATAGGTAAAACTTGCTATTTTGGCTTAAATAGCAACGCTATTCTTGCCGAATAGGGCAAGCGAAAATTTGTGTATGCAATAATTTCGTAAAAGTAATTCTGAACCTAACGAAAAAAAATATTTAATTGTGTTTGTTTATTATTAAATTATTGTAAACTTATCTAAAATATATTTAGTTGGATTAGGCTAAATTAAATTGCGCTTGTTATAATAAGGTTTGGTAAGTTTTCTAAGGTTCTTTTGGTACAAAATTATAAATTTTTGCATTAACATAAATGAAAAAAATATATCTTTGAACTTATAAGAGAAAATTTTAGAAAGAGCTTAATTTTAAATGAGTTCTTGCTAATTGACCAATTTTACATATATATAATGGCAAAATATTTGCCTGGAGGTCTTCGGAATCGCTAGGGATTTATCATTAGTACCAAAAACATAAGAGATGCAAGGGTGTTTCCTACAAGCAGATTACCTAGGCGTTACCTGCAGCTTCTTCTTGCATTAAGAGCCCTTCAACAGCAAGGCAAATCTCCTTGATGGCTCTGAGAAAAGAGCCCTGCGACGTGGAGTGAGGAGAGTGTTGCGTGCGTTGGGCCTCAGGAGAGAGCCTTGAACTATCCTGCAGTATCCTTCTTCCTGCGCCTTGTGTAAGAAAAACGTTTTTTTTTTTTGCCCTCTGGTTCATTTTTTTAATGGAATGGCGCCGGGTCACCAGCTGGACGAGACCCGGGCCGGGACAGTACCAGCGAACCTCATCCAATGGAGACCCAGCAGCGGTAAGCCTAGTGGCGTCTTGGTGACTGAGGTGGTCGTCACATGGCCACCAGTGGCGTCTTGGTGACTGAGGTGGTCGTCACATGGCCACCAGTGGTTGCTTGGTGACTGAGGTGGTCGTCACATGGCCACCAGTGGTTGCTTGGTGACTGAGGTGGTCGTCACATGGCCACCAGTGGTTGCTTGGTGACTGAGGTGGTCGTCACATGGCCACCAGTGGTTGCTTGGACTGAGGTGGTCGTCACATGGCCACCAGTGGTTGCTTGGTGACTGAGGTGGTCGTCACATGGCCACCAGTGGTTGCTTGGTGACTGAGGTGGTCGTCACATGGCCACCAGTGGTTGCTTGGTGACTGAGGTGGTCGTCACATGGCCACCAGTGGTTGCTTGGTGACTGAGGTGGTCGTCACATGGCCACCAGTGGTTGCTTGGTGACTGAGGTGGTCGTCACATGGCCACCAGTGGTTGCTTGGTGACTGAGGTGGTCGTCACATGGCCACCAGTGGTTGCTTGGTGACTGAGGTGGTCGTCACATGGCCACCAGTGGTTGCTTGGTGACTGAGGTGGTCGTCATATGACCACCAGTGGTTGCTTGATAACTGATGTGGTTATCATGTTAGCAACACCAACGTCAAACTGTAGTGGAATCTCCCTCACATATTGAGGTCCTTCCTCGCATCCTGTTACGGTGAGAGTATTAGAATATTATAGGTGAAGGAGACAAGACATAACTGTGGTGAGGTGTGGAAACTCAGGTGACAGCAAGTCACTTAATTACACTGAGCTAGCATCCATCATGTCTCATCTCACTCTAGGATCACCTCAGATGACAGCAAGTCACTTAATTACACTGAGCTAGCATCCATATTGTCTCATCTCACTCTAGGATCACCTCAGATGACAGCAAGTCACTTAATTATACTGAGCTAGCATCCATCATGTCTCATCTCACTCTAGGATCATTTTCTGTTATTACGTGCGTGATGCGCTGAACCCACAAGGACCAATAAGCACAAGATATGAAGGTTCGAGCCTCAGTGCAGTACCACTCAATGCACATTTTCTTGGTTCATGCCGGACTGACCAGGTTGTGATGGCAGTGTGGTTCTTTAGACTGCTATTGATGAATAAGACACATGTGCAACAGTTAGGTATCTTTATTGATGAATAAGATACCTGTGCAACACTTAGGTATCTTTATTGATGAATAAGGTACATGTGCAACACTTGGGTATCTTTATTGATGAATAAGGTACATGTGCAACACTTGGGTATCTTTATTGATGAATAAGGTACATGTGCAACACTTGGGTATCTTTATTGATGAATAAGGTACATGTGCAACACTTGGGTATCTTTATTGATGAATAAGGTACATGTGCAACACTTGGGTATCTTTATTGATGAATAAGGTACATGTGCAACACTTGGGTGCTTTACTGCACAAACGTTTCGCCAGCAGTATAGGTTTCCCCAGTTTACTTCTACCGTCTCCAGTGTTAAATGTGACTAAAATTGCCTGTTGTGCAGGCGAAACGTTTCGTCAGTATAGATACCTAAGTGTTGCACATGTGTCTTATTCATCAATAAAGATACCTAAGTGTTGCACATGTGTCTTATTCATCAATAAAGATACCTAAGTGTTGCACATGTGTCTTCTTCATCAATAAAGATACCTAAGTGTTGCACATGTGTCTTCATCAATAAAGATACCTAAGTGTTGCACATGTGTCTTATTCATCAATAAAGATACCTAAGTGTTGCACATGTGTCTTGATCATGGCCGGTGTTGTGAACTCTCATCAACACAATGTTGCTTCACGAGTCTACAAAGCTCTGGTTGACAAGTGAACAGTGGTACCTACCTTGACGTCTTGTCTGGTACCTAACATTCCTCGGTAGCTCAGGAAATCAGACTCGGCAGATGACATTCTTAAGTCGGCCACTTTACATTTAACGACCTCAAAAAGTTCTCAGCTGGAGTTTTATTGCAAAGTGTTTGAACCAACTTTCTAGCTGGTGCGTGGGTCCTGTCACCTCACAATTGCTTCCAATGTTTTTTTTTTTAGCTACGTACGAGAACCTTTGTGTTCAGGATTTTTTTTTTCGTGTGTGTTCGTTCTGAAATTAAAAATATTCTTTGAGAGTGGTTGATATATTTGTGGAAAATTATAGTTTCTTACACTGGTTAGGATGTACAGTTATACAGATTATAAACACCCACAGTTACTTGTGTGTGTGTGATATCTGATAAGAGGGGCGATGTCGCTTGTGTGGAGTAAGTACTCGTGTTGGTTAATAATAGGATGCGGTGGTGGTTATCCTCACTGACCTAGTTCTCATTCACGTCATCACTAGTTTATAAAGCTAGCAACTACATGAATGTTATGATGTGAACTGTGTGGGTTAATAGACACAATGAAGTAGTACTCAGTAATACACGAATAACTTATGGCGACGTTTCGGTCCGATTTGGACTATTAAGTAGGTATTGTGCCTGTTTTATTCTCTAAGGGGCACCTAAGTTCCCCAGTCTTCTAATAACTTGTTTATTTTTCCACTATAATCTACCTTGTCCATAATTACTATCACATTTGCTTTTCGTAAGGTGAAGTCCAGGATCTTTCCTTAATTCATGGTATAACTTAACAAATCTTTGCTCACACCTCTGCAACAACAATTGTCATCAAAGATTTGTTAAGTTATACCATGAATTAAGGAAAGATCCTGGACTTCACCTTACGAAACAGACAAAGCAAATGCGATAGTAATTATGGACAAGGTAATTATGGACAAGGTGCCCCTTAAGTCTTCACTAAGTCTTGAGAAAGGTGTTTATATCTTAGTGTATTTGCACTGAGACTGCTATAATCTTCTTGATTTTATTGCACAGGTGAAACGAGACTTTAGTGATCCACGTAGACGAAGGAAGGTTCCTGTGAAGACAAGTGTTGTAACAGCGACACCGAAGTTGTCTTGGGTGACCTGGAGTCAAGCACTCGGCTATACTTATGCAGGTTTTGGGGGGAGGTTGTTTGCTGAGTGAGCGGGGTCGTTATACAGTCAAGACTCGCCCCTGGGGATTTTTCTTGAGGAATAATGCAAGAAGAAAGGTGGCTTCCTGTGGCAGTGGAGAGGCTGGTGACCTTGACCTTTAATAAAGCACCTTGACCTGGTGGTTGAAGGTAAGGTGTGTGTGTGTGTTTTTTTTTTTTTGTTGGCTACCGCTGACCAGCCAGGCGTGATGTGTGACCTTTAACAAGGTGTGTGTGTGGGGGAGGGAACGATCATCTGATGACTCTTGATGTGTGGGGGGAACGATCATCTGATGACTCTTGATGTGTGGGGGGAACGATCATCTGTGACTCTTGATGTTGTGTGTGTGTGTGTGTGTGTGTGTGTGTGTGCGCGCGTGCACGCAAGCAGGCGTCTGGTGACTGTTAGTCACTCCTGGATGTTTCTTGTCACGTGTGAGGCGCACAGACAGCGTCGACTGAAAGTAGCACTGAGTCTGTGTTGTTGTGCTCCAGCTCTGGGACACGGGTTGTTGTGTTCCAGCTCTGGACCACCGATTGTTGTACTCCAGCTTTGGACCACGGGTTGTGCTCCAGCTCTGGACCACGTGTTGTTGTGCTCCAACTCTGGACCACGGATTGTTGTGCTCCAGCTTTGGACCACGGGTTGTGCTCCAGCTCTGGACCACGGGTTGTTGTGCTCCAGCTCTGGACTTCGGGTTGTTGAATGTGACTCACGTCTCCCGCCTGCAGAACGCCTCCAGCTTCTAACTTAAACAATCAGAGAATCAACTGGGGCTACACAAACAAGAAACAATCAGAGAATCAACTGGGGCTACACAAACAAGAAACAATCAGAGAATCAACTGGGGCTACACAAACAAGAAACAATCAGAGAATCAACTGGGGCTACACAAACAAGAAACAATCAGAGAATCAACTAGGGCTACACAAACAAGAAACAATCAGAGAATCAACTGGGGCTACACAAACAAGAAACAATCAGAGAATCAACTGGGGCTACACAAGCAAGAAACAATCAGAAAATCAACTGGGGCTACACAAACAAGAAACAATCAGACATTCCCTCGGAAGCTGACCTCAACATTCTAAAAACCAAGCCAGCATTATTATTGTTGTAGTGGTAGTTATTATTGTACTGTATTGGTAGTTTTGTACTGTAGTGGTAGGTATTGTACTGTATTGGTAGTGTTGTACTGTAGTGGTAGTTATTGTACTGTATTGGTAGTGTTGTACTGTAGTGGTAGTATTGTACTGTATTGGTAGTGTTGTACTGTAGTGGTAGTTATTGTACTGTATTGGTAGTGTTGTACTGTAGTGGTAGTTATTGTACTGTATTGGTAGTTATTGTTGTACAGTAGTTTTAGTTGTTATTGTATTTGTAGTTATTATTGTATTGTATTGGTAGTTATTGTTATACTGTAGTGGTAGTTATTGTACTATATTGGTAGTTATTGTTGTACTGTAGTGGTAGTTATTATTGTACTGTATTGGTAGTGTTGTACTGTAGTGGTAGTTATTATTGTATTATATTGGTAGTTATTGTTTTATTGTAGTAGTTATTATTGTACTGTATTTGTAGTTATCGTTGTATTGTAGTGATAGTTATTATAGTGTAGTGGTAATATTGTTTTATTGTAGTGGTAGTTATTATTGTGTTGTAGTGGTAGTATTGTTTTATTGTAGTGGTAGTTATTGTGTTGTAGTGGTGGTTATTGTTATATTGTAGTGGTAATTATTGTAGTAATGTTGTAGTGGCTGTTATTGTAGTAATGTATTGTAGTGGTAGTTATTGTATTATTGTAGTGGGAGTTATTGTAGTGGTAGTATTGTAGCAGTTATTGTAGTATGCAGTTATTGTAGTGGCAGTTATTGTATTATTGTAGTGGCAGTATTGTATTATTGTAGTGGCAGTTATTGTAGTATTGTAGTGGCAGTTATTGTAGTATTGTAGTGGCAGTTATTGTAGTATTGTAGTGGGAGTTATTGGAGTGGTTATTGTAGTCTTGTTTGATGTAGCGGTAAAGTGTCTCAGGTAAATGTTACAATTGTTTACGTACACTCATTGTGAAGTTTGTCGTCCGACGTGTTTCCTGATAAGTCTTGTTTCCTGATAAGTCTTGTTTCCTGATAAGTCTTGTTTCCTGATAAGTCTTGTTTCCTGATAAGTCTTGTTTCCTGATAAGTCTTGTTTCCTGATAAGTCTTGTTTCCTGATAAGTCTTGTTTCCTGATAAGTCTTGTTTCCTGATAAGTCTTGTTTCCTGATAAGTCTTGTTTCCTGATAAGTCTTGTTTCTGATAAGTCTTGGTTTCCTGATAAGTCTTGTTTCCTGAGTAAGTCTTGTTTCCTGATAAGTCTTGCTTCCTGATAAGTCTTGTTGATAAGTCTTGTTTCCTGATAAGTCTTGTTTCCTGATAAGTCTTGTTTCTGATAAGTCTTGTTTCCTGATAAGTCTTGTTTCCTGATAAGTCTTGTTTCCTGATAAGTCTTGTTTCCTGATAAGTCTTGTTTCCTGATAAGTCTTGTTTCCTGATAAGTCTTGTTTCCTGATAAGTCTTGTTCCTGATAAGTCTTGTTTCCTGATAAGTCTTGTTTCCTGATAAGTCTTGTTTCCTGATAAGTCTTGTTTCCTGATAAGTCTTGTTTCCTGATAAGTCTTGTTTCTGTAAATTGGGAGGCTAAGACAGTGCCGCGGGGGGCGCTGATCCCCGCCACCATCAACAGGTAACATACAACGTCACTGTTGAGATCATTGTGGTCTTAAGCAGCTTTTAGGAAAGACTTGTGTCTGGAGTTTAACTGGAGAGAGTTCCAGGGGTCAACGCCCCCGCGGCCCGCTCTGTGATCAGGCCTCATGTTGGATCAGAGCCTGATCAACCAGGCTGTTACTGCTAGCCGCACGCAGTCCAACGTACGAACCACAGCCTGGCTGGTCAGGCACCGACTTTAGGTGCCTGTCCAGTGCCTGCTTGAAGACAGTCAGGGGTCTATTGGTAATCCCCCTTATGTATGCTGGGAGGCAGTTGAACAGTCTTGGGCCCCTGACACTTATTGTGTTGTCCCTCAACGTGCTAGTGGCACTCCTGCTTTTCATTGGGGGGATGTTACATCGTCTGCCGAGTCTTTTGCTTTCGTAGGGAGTGACACTCGTGTGCAAGTTTGGTACTAATCCCTCTAGGATTTTCCAAGTGTATATAATAATGTATCTCTCCCGCCTGCGTTCCAGGGAGTACAAGTTTAGGAACTTCAAGCGTTCCCAGTAATTGAGGTGGTTTATCGCAGTTATGCGTGCCATGAAGGTTCTCTGTACATTTTCAAGGTCAGCAATTTCACCTGCCTTGAAAGGTGCAGTTAGTGTGCAGCAATATTCCAGCCTAGATAGAACAAGCGACCTGAAAAGTGTCAACATGGGCTTGGCATCCCTGGTTTTGAAGGTTTTCATTATCCATCCTGTCATTTTTCTCTCAGATGTGATTGCTACAGTGTTATGGTCCTTGAAGGTGAGATCCTCTGTCATGATCACTCCCAGGTCTTTGACATTAGTTTTTCGCTCTATTGTGTGGTTGGAATTTGTTTTATACTCCGATGAGATTTTAATTTCCTCACGTTTTCCATATGTCTTGTAAGCCTCCCTGAATTACTTTCCTGTAGTTCATCGGATTACTTGAGGTCTTGAATATTATTTAAATGGATTACTTGAGGTCTTTTCATGTATTCCATCGGATTATTTGGTCTTTACCTGTATTCAGTTGGACTACTTTAGGTCTTTACCCATTCAACATCTTACCAGAAGATATCCGAAACACGGCTGGAACCAGTGTAGAAGCCTTCAAGAGGAAACTGGACAAGTATCTTCATCGGGTGCCAGATCAACCAGGCTGTGATGGATATGTGGGGCAGCGGGCCTCCAGCAGCAACAGCCTGGTTGACCAGGCAAGCACCAGACGAGCCTGGCCGACCAGGCAAGCACCAGACGAGCCTGGCCCATGGCCGGGCTCAGAGAGTAGATACTCTCGAAACTCTTCAAAGGTATATCAAAGGTTCTATCGGACTCCCTCAGGTCTTTTCCTGCATTAAATCGGATTTCAGTACAGCTCTGTAACTGTGGAAATGGCATTGAACATGGGCGCTGAGGACAAACATTGCAATATTGAGTGTAAACACAGAGAGAAGGTGAAGGAGACGGCCAGCACGCTGTTGTTAGGTCAGAGGTGAGGATGAACCCTGGGATCTGAAGAGCACTGAGAGTGGCTCTGTTGCTATTGTTGGTCAAGGGGCATGTGCAACGCTTCCCTCTATCTTTATTGCCGAAATAAAGATACCCAAGTATCTGTACAGTAAAGATAGCCAGGTGTTGGTACTATCTGCTTGCTAGTCTCCGTGTGGAAGGTAGGTATGTGTGTTTACCCTAAAACTAAGGGGAGGTTGAGGGGTACGGGATAGGGGGAAGTAGCAGTAAAGGGAAGGGGACAAGAGGGAAGGAATGGAGGAAGAGAAGGGGACAAAGGTGGGAGGGAATATCCCACGCATGACTTCCGTGAATTGTAAATGTGGGTGGTGGGTGGTGTGGGCGGGGCGGTGGGTGGTGGGCGGGCGGTGACCTTGCTCGACCTGGTGAATAATGGCGACACATGGTAAATGGTGAGTCAGTCACATAACAGAGTAAGCCAATTATTTTTTACCACATTTCGCCCGCTGTACTTGACAGATTCCCCACAGTTAGCGAAACGTTGATAAAAGGCTTACGCTGTACTCACCTAGTTGTTGTTGCAGGGGTCGAGACATAGCTCCTGGCCGTGTGTGTGTGTGTGTGTTTGTATCTGTGTATATGTATATTTCTGTGTGTACTTGCCCATATGTGGTTTCAGGGGTTGACTCACAGCTCCTGGCCTCGCCTCTTCGCTGGTCTCTACTAAGTCCACTCCCAGCTTCAAGAGCCTTATCGTGTGTGTATGTGTGTGTGTGTGTGTATGTGTGTGTGTGTGTGTGTGTGTGTGTGTGTGTGTGTGTGTGTAAAGTCTTGACCCTAGGTTAGCGGCTAGGTGCTACACTCAGCCTGGTGGTGTGACTGAAGCACCTTGTACTCACCTAGTTCTATTCACCTTACACTCACCTTCGGAAGTCAGGAGAGCTGTGGCATTCCTACTGGCACTTCATTGGCACTGCTTATGACACTTCATTGCCGTCTTCTATGAAAATAACTTGTCACTGGACTTTGTGATAGTGCCGTAATGCCAACCCGTTCTATTGGCACTGGCGGGCCCTGCCCGGGCGACCGCTGACCCACCGCTCGGACTCAGTCGTTTGTACCTGCAGTTCCTGCATAGTGTGAGTAGTTGGTGTGGTGGTGACAGGTGAGGTTAAAGGAGTGGGAGGGCAGGACCGTGAGAGATGGGCGGGCGACCGTGACGAAGATGGGATGCTACCGGTCCTACGGAGGAGTGAAGGATGCGATCTCCCTGGGAAGGATGTTATCCTTCACTCCTGCCAGCACGGATACTCCTGTTACAGTTCTGGAGGTGGAAAGTACAGTGCCTGTACTCTGGAGGATGACGGAGAATGTTACAGTTCTGGAGGTGGGAAGTACAGTGCCTGTACTCTGAAGGATGACAGAGAATGTTACAGTTCTGGAGGTGGGAAGTACAGTGCCTGTACTCTGGAGGATGACAGAGAATGTTACAGTTCTGGAGGTGGGAAGTACAGTGCCTGTACTCTGGAGGATGACAGAGAATGTTACAGTTCTGGAGGTGGGAAGTACAGTGCCTGTACTCTGGAGGATGACAGAGAATGTTACAGTTCTGGAGGTGGGAAGTACAGTGCCTGTACTCTGGAGGATGACAGAGAATGTTACAGTTCTGGAGGTGGGAAGTACAGTGCCTGTACTCTGAAAGATGACAGAGAATGTTACAGTTCTGGAGGTGGGAAGTACAGTGCCTGTACTCTGAAGGATGACAGAGAATGTTACAGTTCTGGAGGTGGGAAGTACAGTGTTACAGCTGACAAGGACCGCCTATGGCGGTCAAAGTTCTACCAAGAACGGATAGCAACCGCAATTGAAGACTGCTGCAAATACCGTGGCTGCAACAATTCACAACCCAGACATTGAAATGGTATCAAGTAAGTGTTTCCGTTCGTGCTGGACTGTCCATTTGAAATTTGATGATGGTCCAAGATTAATCGAAATGTCGTCTATTTTCCATTTTCAGTTTGTAGAATAGTTGTCAATTTGATTTTCTTTTTTGGTAATGAAATCTTTCGGTCAGGCACCACGTACAGAGGCGGACGTGAGGTACCAGGTACAGAGGCGGACGTGAGGCACCATGTACAGAGGCGGACGTGAGGCACCACGTACAGAGGCGGACGTGAGGCACCACGTACAGAGGCGGACGTGAGGCACCATGTACAGAGGCGGACGTGAGGCACCACGTACAGAGGCGGACGTGAGGCACCACGTACAGAGGCGGACGTGAGGCACCACGTACAGAGGCGGACGTGAGGCACCACGTACGATACCATACATAGCATATTCATAATGGCTTTAGACACAAGAATGGAGGCCCACTGGTCCAGTTAATGGTTCAAGTTGGACCGAAACGTTGTCATAAGTGTGTCGTGTGTGTGAGTTATTTGTGTATTGTTCCAGTCACGGTATTGTACCTCAGTGTTCTTTCTCCTCACTGGATTATTTGCCCAACCTGCTGCTCTCAAGGCTACCCATGATTTTAACTTCGATAACCCTGCTAACCCACGTAGTGCAAATCCCGCTCATATCCATCCCCCTGTATTTGTATACCTATTTTTAAAGCTGCTTAACGTTTTAGCTTGTATAATCCTGCCTGGCAGATTGTTCCGCTCATCGGCGATTGTGGCGTCTGAGCAGTGCTTGATGTCCATTTTCGGGATCCAGGAGGTTAACGTGAGGTGGATTTGTGGTGCGCGTTCGTGTAAGAGTGTAGTAGCTTTTGGGATTTAGCCACTGACAAAGTCATTGTGCCTGGCTTCAATGGAGTGGTAAGGCAGGACGTGCTTCATCTGTGGTACACGTATAAACGACTGCGAAATGGAAACCTGTTGAAAGAAAATTATATACCCTGGCAGAATTTCTGGTCTTTGCATCATGAACACGTAAAATGACAGTTGACTCGTAAACTTCGACTTGCATTCGTAGTAAACATGTCTTTACTGTTCTGTGTGCTTCTGGATAGTTCTTGTTTCTGTCACGTTTCCTTTGCAGTCTAGGAGGCCCTGGTCTGAGACCTGGTCGCGGGGAAGGTCATCCCCAGAACCACTGACAGATATGATAGCGAACAGAATGCGAGAATAGAGAGGAGAATGAATATTTGTCACCCAGAGTTTTGAGAGGGAACTACCTGCATATGCGCACTTAGGAAAAGGTAACTGGAGGTCCCATAATTATTAGAAGAACCAGATGTATCTTAGAACAGTTGTGACCTTAAAATACAGGTCATTGTTGAGCTTATTAAAAAATTATGAGATAGTTCATGTTTTGTGTCTAAAATATAAAATATGTCACAAAGCGCTGCATAAAACTAACAGAACTGGCGTTTATTAGAGGAAACGTTTCGCCACGAATAGCGAAACGGAAGACTTAGGTGTCGTAGAAACCCAGAAATTATAAAAATATATTTTTTTTACGCAGATTCATTATTGATTTTAACTGCATTTTTGAGGGGAAAGAAAATTCTCGAGATTATAGTATTTTATGAGATAGCTATAATCCAATGTTACTCAGTATTGCAGATTTGTAACACTTACCTCCAGTGTTACTCTAGTTGTGATGACTCAGTATTGCGTATTTGAAACACCTGTATTGTTACTCTAGTTGTGATGACTCAATCAACACTGCACATTTGTAACACTTCAACATTATCAGCGGTGACAGGCAACAAAAAGCTCTAATCTCGATTAGAAATCTTCCTGGCAGTGACCTCTGACCTGTGGTTACCCTTGAGAGGCTTGTGATTAGAGTTCTTGGATTGATAATCATCCTGCTCCTTAAGTTACATGATGTTGCACACCATGTTGCATCAAATGACCAGCCAGTATAATGACATGTTGCACTCCTTGGTTTCGGGGATATTCGCAATTCTGTTTTTTTTTATATATATTCAGAGGACGATATAGTTTCGGAGAAGTTGGTGCTTTTATTTGATAAATGTATGAAAGAAGGGAAGGTACCTAAGGATTGGCAGAGAGCAGGCACGGTTCCTTTGTATAAAGGCAGTGCTTAACTCTTGAGGGGTTATACACTGCTAGGGAGACTCGAGGCGAGAAGATTTGATTCAAGGGATGTGAGTGTATCTCCACTTCCTCGCATCAAGAGCCCTTCAACAGCATCAAGGGAGAGCTTCCCTTTGAAGGTTGATCATAACTGTGTGTTTTTGCTTTATTTAGTTGACGAGTTGTACTTGTCAGTAAGATGTTCTTGTGTGTCCTTGTGTTGACTAGTGATGGTCCGTTGTGTCTGCTCACAACTACAGGTATACCAAAGTGTTTTCTGTTTCGAACCTTTGTCATCTCGGCTCGAAGCTAAACGTTGCTGAGGTCTGGCAGTGGATGGGTTTCATGAAGCCAGAATTTCAGCAGCGTATTCGTTACATCCCATTTACTGAGGTATTTTCTGAAGGACAGTGTCTTACCTGCCTACCTGTTGAGGATTTCGGTTGGGGGGGGGGTCATCCTGCGGCCCGGTCCCTGACCAGGTCTCCCGGTTGGTGTCCTGAACGCAGTGCAACATACGCATTGCAGCCCAGCTGATCAGGATATGCTAGGAGGAACCTTTCAGATTCCCTCTTGAACACTTCCAGTGGCGCTCCAATGACTTTGTTTAATGTATGAAATCTTTATAGTTCAGACACTTTGTGGTTCACGATGCTCATGTATAATTTAGGGCGACAGTCGAATTACCTTTTTTTTGTAATGGAGTTATCTTGCTGCTGCATATATCTTGCAATCGCATATTTGTAAGGGATCGAGTTGCAGTTGCTGGTCGCATCAGTTGTAATTATAGCTAGGACCAGAGACAAGGTGACACTGATTATAATCTGTGCCTCCTTGTATCTGCACCTAGTACTTGGAACAGTGTATCCTGCAACATATGTGGGGCATGTTGAGATCTGGGAATGGTAACAGAGGCGTTGCAGCGTTAGGGAAGGGGCGTAGCAGGGTAAGGGGGTGACTGGGTAAGGGTGACTGGGTGATGGGACTTTGTCAAGGAGGCGGTTAGCGTTAACGCAAAATATTATTATTATTATTATTATTATTATTATTATTATTATTAGTAGTAGTAGTAGTAGTAGTAGTAGTAGTAGTAGTAGTAGAAACGCTTAATCCATGTGGATCATTCAGCGCAGGGAGTGGTGGAGGCTTGATCCTCCGTACATTGATCGTGGCTTGTCTCTGACTGGTCAGTGCTGTTGGTCAGCACCTTGTCCTTACATCTTTGCTCTTTCCTCATCCTCATAGCATAGGAGAAAAAATAAATCAAGCCACAGCTTCGTGTCCATTTTTCCTGATATCAAAATCGCCGTGAAAATTGCTTCTGTAGAAGGCAATGAAAAACTCATATATCAACGAGATCTTGAACTGAGCAACGATAATCATGATGTTCAATGATGACAAATTCCATCGGAGGGAACAGGTAAAGGAATGAGGAACAATGTCAGACGACCTAGCAAACCTAGCTCCTCTGGTCAGTAAAATGATAGGTTGGATTAGGAGAACCTTCAAAAGAGGAGATACAAGGCATTGATGGTATTCCTCAAGGCAGTTGAGTTCTCTCACCGTAATATTGCTCTGTGTTTACATCTTTCAAGGCAGGTGAGATATCCAAGCCGGAGAATTTACAGAGACCTCTTACTGCTTGCACAGACTCTGTAATCATACAAGCTGCTGGGAGCCGCCTCTGTGTGCTGGGACCCGCCTCTGTGTGCTGGGAGCCGCCTCTGTGTGCTGGGACCCGCCTCTGTGTGCTGGGAGCCGCCTCTGTGTGCTGGAGTGGCCTTCTGAGAGGTAACACGTGGAATATATTCCAAGAATAAAAACCGCACAATACCGTAACTGGAACAATACACAAATAACTCACACATAAGAGAGTGAAACTTATGACGACGTTTCGCTCCGACTTGGACCGATCTACATACTAAAACAAATCTACGGAATTTAAGATATAAGAGATGATGTAGAATAAAGTCAGAGAAAAGCATTAGGGACGCCATAGATACAGTGCACAACAAGTCAACATCTATGGTTAAGACTCTTCGAGTATTAAAATACTGCTGGAGCAGAGACCAAAGCCTTCGAGAGGGAATTAAAAACTTTCCTGCATAAGATGGTTGATTAGGTAGATTATGATAGTGAGGGTATGCAGGCCGACGGGGTCCTTAATCCAGCTGATGAGGTGTTACCAAAGACCAGATTTCTCAGCATTCTTCAAATATAGACTAGTAGATATCTTGTAGGAGCTCATCCAACTTCCTGCAGTTATCATATCCTATATCTTCCGGTACAGAGTAAAAGAGTCGTAACCTTTGGAAGCTGAGTGTTCAATAAGTGTGCCTGTGGAACCCCTATTCTCAACTGGGTTTATTCTACACTTCCTTATATTTCCAGTAAATTAGGGTAGTGCACATATTGGGGACCTGACCCTCAAGTATTTTCCATGCATGTGTTGTCAGGTGTTTCATTTATTTGCTTTAAAACCTAATAGTATGTGTTTTATGGGATACTAGTAGTTGTGTTATTGATTGCAAGCAGTAAATAACCTGTGTATATATTCTAGTTCTGATGTCTCGACTGCTTTGGAAGGAGCTGTGATTGAACACTTAACATTTTAGAAGTAGAAATAAAAGTGTGTTGAAGAGTTGATGATTAAGGTACATGTGCAACAAGTGGGTATCTTTACTGTGTAGGCGAAACGTCTCAGCAATAAAGATACCCAACTGTTGTACATGTGTCTTAATCAAGAGTAAAATAATTGGAGTGGCATCTCTGTTCACGAAGCTTCTCTCTGTCTAAAGTCACTGTCCTGATCATGCCTATGTTTGCTGTGTTGTGTTCTCTAAACGATACGTCGACTGACTAACGTTATTCTAGGTACTTTAGACCTTGCTGCCATTTTATGTCAAGACCTGACTCTGCTTTGTATTGAGTGTTTAAGTTTTCTCCGTGTTGAAGAACAGTACTTGGGATTTGTTTATGCTGACCGTCATATTATTCTTGGTCCAGCGGAAGACTTTGTTGATATGTGATTGCAGTTTTTTTCTGATGCAACTTTGGTGGTTATTTTGATATTGTCAGCAAAAGATGATACAGTGCTGTAGTTATTTTTTTTTTTTTGTCTTTGAAGATGGGAAAAAATCAATGTAGCAGGAGCGTGCCTTGCGTTCTGTGGCTGCTGTTTTTGTCTGAAAAGAATAAAAACACGAAAAACGGTAAAGGTGCTGAGTTGTTTGTTTTTCTAAGACTCGATTTTCTTTTGTTTACTGTTACTGTTTGTGATTTATTGGTTAGACTGATATCTGTTTCCACACTTGACCTATTGCATCACCTCCCAGGTGATACACTGTCACCTGTTTTCTCTCTCCTCCCGGCCACCCAGGTGATACACTGTCACCTGTCCTCTCTTTCCCCGGCTCCCAGGAGAATTACTTTATACTCATGGAGCTTAAACTCTAACAGCCACTTGTTGTATCGTTCATGCAGTGTCCATATCCTCCTTCAGTTTACTGTCTTCCTTATTTAGTTATGGAAGTCAAAAGTGGTGGAGTTGCTACGCTACAGAAGACTGTTAAACGTTTTGCACTCTGGTAGGCTTGCCGCTATATTGTCTGTCTCATGAACGTGTACCGTAAGATGACAGGTAGTTCTTTGAAGATTGTATACACGTTTAGAACACACCCATCATTGATTGTCTGCGTTATTCCTGTTTCCTTCCCAGTTCAGGAGGCCTGGTTTGGGACCGGGGCGGCGAGGGGGTGATGACCCCTGGGACACACACAAAATTAAGTGGCGCCGTCTTGCTCACACCAGCTTATTACCTCGTTAGGTAAATGGACACAGATGCAACTAATGCGACACTTCATTGTGGCAACGTTTCGCTCTCCAGGAGCTTTGTCACAGTCCTGGTGAGCGGCGAAGGTTTGCCACAATAAAAAGCCACATTAGTTGCACCTGTGCCCCATTACCTAACACTTGGTCGGTAATTCCACCATTATTCCTCATTACCGTGTTTCAATTATGTGTAACAAGGGAGTGTTGATGCATAGTGAAGGTTTTTGTAGCTACAGCTCAGGAATCTTGTAATAGCCAGAGCAGAATGCAGCGTTCCTTGACATATGTTTCAACTGATCCTTCAAGTTTTTTTGTGAGTTGCCATTTGAAATGTCCTGGGGGGATTGTGGTTGTGGGTACCCCTCCCCTCTCTACCCCCCATAGGGATGGGGGGTGGTCAGAGGAGGCAACGAGATGAGATTGGTGTGTGTGTGTGTGTGTGTGTGTGTGTGTGTGTGTGTGTGTGTGTGTGTGTGTGTGTGTGTGTGTGTGCGTGTGTTATCATTTTGTCCTAGGCACATGTCGATTAGACACTAGGCCTGTTGTATGTGTGTGTGTGTGTGTGTGTGTGTGTGTGTGTGTGTGTGTGTAAGGAAACACTTCGAAATGTTTCCGCCCCGCCGGGAATTAAACCCGGGCCCTCCGTGCGTGAAGCGAGAGCTTTAGCCACCAGGCCACCGGGGCATAGTGTGTGTGTGTGTGTGTGTGTGTGTGTGTGTGTGTGTGTGTGTGTGTGCGCATTTACATTAATCATTACTTCAGGTGTTGAAGTGTTTTTGACTGGTGGTGCACAGGTGTGTGTGTGTGTGTGTGTACTCATCTAGTTGTACTCACCTAGTTGTGGTTGCAGGGGTCGATTCACAGCTCCTGGCCCCGTCTCTTCACTGGTCGCTACTAGGTCACTCTTCCTGCTCTATGAGCTTTATCATACCTCTTCTTAAAGCTATGTATGGATCCTGCCTCCACTACATCAATTCCCAGATTATTCCACTTTCTGACAACTCTGTGACTGAAGAAATACTTCCTAACATCCCTGTGATTCATTTGAGTCTTCAACTTCAACTTGTTGCTGTGTCCCATATCTGGAACATCCTGTCTTTGTCCACGTTGTCAATTCCTCTCAGTATTTTATATGCCGTAATCATATCCTCCCTATCTCTCCTGTCCTCTAGTGTCGTCAGGTCGATTTCCCTTAACTTCTCCTCGTAGGACATACCCCTCAGCTCCGGGACTAGTCTTGTTGCAAATCTTTGCACACTCTCTAGTTTTCGTACGTGCTTGGCTAGGTGTGAGTTCCAAACTGGTGCTGCATACTCCAGTATGGGCCTGACATACACAGTGTATAGGGTCCTGAACGATTCCTTATTGAGATGTCAGAATGCTGTTCTTAGGTTTGCTAGGCGCCCGTATGCTGCAGCAGTTATTTGGTTAATGTGCGCCTCAGGAGATGTACCCGGTGTTATACTCACCCCAAGATCATTTTCCTTGAGTGAGGTTTGTAGTCTCTGGCCCCCTAGACTGTACTCCGTCTGCGGTCTTCTTTGCCCTTTCCCAATCTTCATGACTTTGCACTTGGTGGGGTTGAACTCCAGGAGCCAGTTTCTGGACCAGGTTTGCAGCCTGTCCAGATCCCTTTGTAGTTCTGCCTCTTCCTCATCCGATTGAATTTTTCTCATCAACTTTACCTCATCTGCAAACAAAGAACTTCTGAGTCTATTCCTTCCGTCATATCGTTCACATATACAAGAAACAACACCGGTCCTAGGACTGACACCTGTGGAACCCAGCTCGTCACAGGCGCCCACTCTGACACTTCGTCTCGTACCATGCCTCTCTGATGTCTTCCCGACAGGTATTCCCTGATCCATTGCAGTGCCTTCCTTGTTATACCTGTCTGGTTCTCCAGCTTATGCACTAATCTCTTGTCTGGAACTGTGTCAAAAGCCTTCTTACAGTCCAAGAAAACGCAATCTATCCACCCCTCTCTTTCTTGTCTTACTGCTGTCACCCTGTCATAGAACTCCAGTAGGTTTGTGACACATGATTTCCCATCCCTGAAACCGTGCTTGTTGTCGTTGATAAGCTCATTTCTTTCTAGGTGCTCCACCACTCTTCACCTGATAATCTTCTCCATGACTTTGCGTACTATACATGTCAGTGACACTGGTCTGTAGTTTAATGCTTCGTGTCTGTCTCCTTTTTTAAAAATTGGGACTACATTTGCTGTCTTCCATAGCTCAGGTAGTCGTCCTGTTTCGATAGATGTGTTGAATGTGTGTGTTTGTGTGTGTGTGTGTGTGTGTGTGTATTCACCTAGTTGTGGTTGCAGGGGTCGAGTCATAGCTCCTGGCCCCGCCTCTTCACTGGCCGCTACTGGGTCACTCTCCCTGCGTCATGAGCTTTATCATACCTCTGCTTAAAGCTATGTATTGAGCCTGCCTCGACTACATCGCTTCCTAAATTATTCCCCTTCCCGACCACTCTGTGACTGAAGAAATACTTCCTAACATCTCTGTGATTCATCTGAGTCTTCAGCTTCCAACTGTGTCCCCTTGTTGCTGTGTCCCATCTCTGGAACATTCTGTCTCTGTCCACTTTGTCAATTCCTCTCTGTATCTTATATGTTGTTATCATATCCCCCCTATCTCTCCTGTCCTCCAGTGTGTGTGTGTGTGTGTGTGTGTGTACGCTCACCCTAGCTGTGTTGCCGGGGGGGGGGGGTAGAGTTATACTGTTCACACGTGTACATCACACGTACTGTGTATATAACAGGTGTCATACAAGTGCTGGTGTATATAACAGGTGTTATACAAGTACTGGTCTATATAACAAGTGTTATACAAGTGTTGGTGTCCACTATATGGTGTCCACAAGCTGGTGTGTACATACGTCAGTATCATCAAAGGGTTCCAAGCCTCTGCAGCAATATCAGTCAGGCTGTGATGGATGTGTGGGCCAGCTGGCCGCCAGCAGCAACACTCGGGGTTGACAAGACAAGCCTGGCCCAGGGGCCTCTCTGCGAGACAAGCAAAACTCTGGCAACCCGTCGAAGGTATATCAAGGTTGTGCCGGCGCACTTACAAACTTCCACTTCTTATCGAAGCTCACATATTTAATATTCAAAATGCTATTAACTTTCAGCTCTTGTAAAAAAAAGGTGTTTTTGCTAAGTGTTGTATCATTAGCGTCCACCCTGAATGTGTTCGTATCATTAGCGTCCATGCTGAATGTGTTCGTATCATTAGCCTCCACGCTGAATGTGTTCGTATCATTAGCGTCCACACTGAATGTGTTCGTATCATTAGCGTCCACTCTGAATGTGTTCGTATCATTAGCGTCCACCCTGAATGTGTTCGTATCATTAGCGTCCACACTGAATGTGTTCGTATCATTAGCGTCCACCCTGAATGTGTTCGTATCATTAGCGTCCACACTGAATGTGTTCGTATCATTAGCGTCCACACTGAATGTGTTCGTATCATTAGCGTCCACTCTGAATGTGTTCGTATCATTAGCGTCCACCCTGAATGTGTTCGTATCATTAGCGTCCACGCTGAATGTGTTCGTATCATTAGCGTCCACACTGAATGTGTTCGTATCATTAGCGTCCACTCTGAATGTGTTCGTATCATTAGCGTCCACCCTGAATGTGTTCGTATCATTAGCGTCCACACTGAATGTGTTCGTATCATTAGCGTCCACACTGAATGTGTTCGTATCATTAGCCTCCACGCTGAATGTGTTCGTATCATTAGCGTCCACACTGAATGTGTTCGTATCATTAGCGTCCACTCTGAATGTGTTCGTATCATTAGCGTCCACCCTGAATGTGTTCGTATCATTAGCGTCCACCCTGAATGTGTTCGTATCATTAGCGTCCACCCTGAATGTGTTCGTATCATTCGTTGTGGAAGTCTGAGAAACAGTGTTCGTTGCGCAGTCTGTCGACTGAACGAGGGCAGTGAGGCAGCAAATTACGAGTACACTAAATACCGTAATTAGTAAAATAGGGACTAAAGTGTGTGTACTCACCTATATGTGGTTGCAGGGGTCGATTCACAGCTCCCGGGGTGGTTTGTATGTGTATGTATGTTGTGTGAGCGATTTCATATGCCTACACACATTCCCTCTGAAGATGTGTAAGTACATGAAAGCGCTCAACTTTTATTTCCAATTCTCTTTGTGGTATATATATATATATATATATATATATATATATATATATATATATATATATATATATATATATATATATATATATATATATATATATACATATAATATATATATATATATATATATATATATATATATATATATATATATATATATATATATATATATATATATATATATATATATATATATATATGTATGTTAGTGTTGTGTGAGGTGGCGGTGCGGCAGGGGGCGGTGCGGCAGGGGGCGTTGCACCAGTCACCTCAGAGATAATCACGGTGATAAAGGCTGTTTAAGGTGAGGCCGGACCTACTTAGCATAGCACCGAGATTTCAATTGGTTCGAGCCAAGCAGGAAGACTTCATAAGGACAGTGGTCGAGGCCACAGTGCCCAGCACGACTGGTAAAATGTCTGTAGGGGGTAGCAGCAGCAGCAGCAGCAGGAGCAACATCTGCACCAGCAGCAGGAACAAGGGGAGCAGGAGCAACAACAGTAGCAGCAGCAGCAGCAGCAACAGCAATAACAACTGATATAATAATAGTAACAGCAGTAGCTGTAGGAGCTGTAGGAGCTACAGGAGGAGGAGGAGCAGGTGGTGATGTTCTTGGCTTTAAGCAGGAGTGGAGGCAGAGGTGGCACCATGGTCCAGGGAGGAATGGGACCTTCATTCAATGTTGCTAGAGTGCCAGCAAGAGGATGCCACACTAGGGTGCCAGTGAAGGGTATTATACACAAGGGAAGGGGATAAGCATGTACGGTAGCTAGCCAGCGTGTGTATGGGAAGGGATGCTGTAGAATGAGTTTACATAGGTTTATTACACCTGTGCCATGATTGTAACACACATGTGATAAATGGTTTTAAGAACCAACTTGTCGGTTCTTAAAACCATTGATCACATCTGTCAGACACTGCAACATCATGGGATCTTGATACAAAGAATTATTCAACACTTGTCCAACCTTTGGACGAAGACCTACTTACACTAGTGGATGGTCCCACTGTGATCCCGCCTCCTCCTGCTTCCACTCACCTGACTACAGTATATAAGCCACTTCTCTGGTCCTATGCTGTACTTTCTACAAGAGTGATGGACTGAACACATCGACTGATTACCTCAAGCTCCTCCTCTCCTTAACCGTTTCTACTTTGTATTGGACTGATGAAGCCACTGTGTGGCGAAACGTTTCCTTAATAAAGATTCCCATAAGTGTCTCAACTTTCAACATCCATTATATATATTTTTTTTTTTTTTATTAACACATCGTCCGTTTCCCACCAAGGCAGGGTGGCCCGAAAAAGAAAAACTTTCATCATCATTCACTCCATCAGTCTTGCCAGTGATAATATATGTGTATATATATATATATGTCGTGCCGATTAGGTAAAACTGGTCAATTAGCAAGAACTCATCTAAAATTAAGTCCTTTCTAAAATTTTCTCTTATACGTTTAAAGATATATTTTTTTTCATTTATCTTAATGTAAGAATTTATAATTTTGTACCAAGAGAAACTTTGAAAACCTACCTAACCTTATTACAACAAGCGCAATTTAATTTAGCCTAACCCAACTAAATATATTTTAGATACGTTAATATTAATTTAATAATAAACAAACTCAATGAAATATATTTTTTTCGTTATGTTCAGAATGATTTTGGCGAAATTATTGCATACCCAAATTTTCACTTGTCTTATATGGCAAGGTGAGCGTTGCTATTTAAGCCAAAATCACAAGTTTTACCTAATCGGCACGACATATATATATATATATATATATATATATATATATATATATATATATATATATATATATATATATATATATATATATATATAAATATTTAAGAGATACATTGTTGATATAAAGATGTCATATACAGTACACGAGGTGTGAGAGATACATGTCTAGTACATATTGTTACATGTTTGTCACTGATTATAATGCGAAAATCTCATCCAGCTCTTCCGAGCTGGGGCGCGTGCCCAGAATACAGCATGCATTACCCCTCTGAACAGCAGCGCTGAGTCGCTGGAACAGAAAACTAGCTGCCCTGGGATCCCTAGTTACCCTGTTGAGTCTCTTGTCCAGCTCCTTGAGGAACTTAGATGCACTCTTTCCCCATGAGCCAAGGGTCTCTGAGCCTATGGGAACAAACATATAATAATGGGCAAGTTCTCCATATTTTCTCGACTTTTGGGACTCCCTGAAGGTGGCAGCTGCCCCTCCTTCCTCCCTGGTGTACTGGAGATAGGTATCAGCCAAGGTAGATGCACATGTGTAGTCCCACACCACCTGCCTATATATATTGCCTTTTCCTCCTTTGTACCTTGATTATTGAAGAAGGCCTCAGAGACCGAAATATGCAGGTTCCACTTCGTCTTGTGATCGTGTGTGTGTGTGTGTGTGTGTGTGTGTGTGTGTGTGTGTGTGTGTGTGTGTGTGTGTTGTGAGGGGAACTATCAGAGGTATTGTGAGCTGAGAGAAGAAATAATATTTAGTGATGAGTTGGCCTTGAATAAACGAGTTGTGAAGACAAGGGCTCACGGTGTTCCATGACTAACTGTTGATAATACAAGCAGAACACTGCCCACCACTGTTTACAACTGCACCACCAGGCAGCCACCTCGTGAGCCAGGTGACAGAGCCTGCTCTCTGGTAGCAACACGATGAAGCTCTACACACAGCCAGATCTGATCTACAGTAGAGGGTTTGCTCTGCACCAAGTGGCATGTGTGTGTGTGTGTGTGTGTGTGTGTGTGTGTGTGTGTGTGTGTGTGTGTGTGTGTGGTGTGTGGGCAGTACCTGGCGTTCTGATGATGCCAGGTACCGTCTCCATTTTCAACACTTGCAGGTCTGAGGGACTGATTACTTCATCTTCTACTCTCTCTCCAATTAATAACTTCTGTTTTGAATTAGTAAATCCACTGTTTGGCGAAACGTCGTGAGACTGAAGATACCCAGCAGCCTGCTCACAGGAGACTGCTCACAGTAGCCTGCTCACAGGAGCCTGCTCACAGCAGCCTGCTCACAGGAGCCTGCTCACAGGAGCCTGCTCGTCAGGCTTCTTCAGTCGAAATACAGACTAGACAACAGAAGTCTTGGAGATGTATATAGGTCTTACCCGGGGTCTACATGGAGAGTATTCTGAGGGGTCAACGCCCCCGCTCCCCGGTCCCAGACCAGGCCTCGCGGTGAATGACCTGATCATCCAGGCTGTTGGTGCTAGCAGCACGAAATCCAAAATAGGCATCAAAACCCGGATGATCAAGCACTAAATTGAGAAACTTGTTCTGTTCTATCTTGAAGACAGCCAGGAGTCTGTCGGTAATTCCCCTTATGCATGAAGGGAAGGCATTGAAAAGTCTTGTTCCCTTCACACTTATAAGTGTGAAGGTGTTGTTTTACACAATCTCACAAGCCTCCAAAAGTGACCCAAAAGTCCTGACACATAGGAAATATTACCAATCTGTTTTTCCCCCCGGCATCGTGTTCAAGTGAATGTTGCAGAGCGCGTTCAACTTTGTATCGCTAATGGTGAACAACATGTTGACGATATTATTCATTAAAATTACTGTATAATTATTACAAAAATGCAATTTCGCCTATGTGTCCAGACTTTTGGGCCGCCCTGTACTGTGGTATATTATGTAGCTGGCTAACTCGTCCTCGACACAGCACCAGAGTCTAGCAGACATCTCCTGATTTTCCTCCTGATTATTCCTGATTTTCAACTTTATCTGGTTTTCTTCCTAAATTTAGCATTAAAACTCCAAATACTCGTGATTTTCAACCTCAGAAAGCAAATGTCACTTCAAATGTCGCCTTTTATTTAACCACTTC
Source organism: Cherax destructor (assembly GCA_009830355.1). Taxonomy (NCBI): domain Eukaryota; kingdom Metazoa; phylum Arthropoda; class Malacostraca; order Decapoda; family Parastacidae; genus Cherax; species Cherax destructor. Next base: position 17,654 of record WNWK01001280.1, on the reverse strand, counting down.
AGCCTCTGTAAATTTGTCACATATGGATGGTATTGCCTTTGTAGTGTTTGGTGCAGTTACTGAATATAAATGTATAATTTTCTGCTGATGAAATGTATGATCATAACAGTGTATATACTAGTGTATATACTAGTTTTATTAATGCAAACAGTCACAAACAGACTATCTTAATAATGCAGAACAAACCACATGGGAATGAAAATCCTTAGCTCCAGGTCCTTCGCACTCTCGTGCCTGGCCAGGAAGTATGCAGTGTTGCAAGACAGCAACAGATGGGAGGGAAAACTCTGAGGCATGGGTTGCCACTGATAACTTATGCATTGACTCAGGGAATTTCCCCTCCTATCTGTTGCTGTCTTGCAACATTGCATAGCTCCTGACGACGCACGAGAGTGCGAAAGATCTACAAGTTCTTATTATAAGTGTGCTCAGTAGCTCAGAGTAGCAGACGTTATTATCTTGGATATATTATAATTTTTTTGTATAAATAAGAATTGGTGTTCTTTATTAAGAACAGTATATATATATATATATATATATATATATATATATATATATATATATATATATATATATATATATATTATTAACACAGGCTGTTTCCCACCAAGGCAGGGTGGCCCGACAAAGAAAAACTTTCATCATTCTCTCCATCACTTTCTTGCCAGAGGCTTGCTTACACTACAGCTACAAAACTGCAACATTAACACCCTTAACACCCCTCCTTCAGAGTGCCGGCACTGTACTTCCCATCTCCAGGAATCAAGTCCGGCTTCCCGGTTTCCCTGAAACCCTTCATAAATGTTACCTTGCTCACACTCCAACAGCACGTCAAGTCCTAAAAAACATTTGTTTCCATTCGCTCCTATCTAACACGCTCACGCACGCTTGCTGGAAGTCCAAGCCCCTCGCACACAAAACCTCCTTTACCCCCTCCCTCCAACCTTTTCTAGGCCGACCCCTACCCCGCCTTCCCTCCACTACAGATTTATACACACTCGAAGTCATTCTATTTTGTTCCATCCTCTCTACATGTCCAGACCATCTCAATAACCCCTCCTCAGCCATCTGGATAATAGTTTTGGTAATCCCACACCTTCTCCTAATCTCCAAACTACGGATTCTCTGCATTATATTCACACCAGACATTGACCTCAGACATGACATCTCCACTGCCTCCAGCCTTCTCCTTGTTGCAACATTCACAACCCATGCCTCACACCCATACAAGAGTGTTTGTATAACTGCTCTCGTACATTCCCCTCTTTGCTTTCATGGATAAAGTTCTCTGTCTCCACAAGCTCCTCAGTGCACCACTCACCTTTTTCCCCTCGTTAATCCTATGATTCACCTCATCCTTCATAGACCCATCTGCTGACATATCCACTCCCAAATATCTGAACACATTCTCTCCCTCCAATCTGATATCCAATCTTCCGTTATCATCACCTTACTCTTTCCTATATTCAGTTTTAATTTCCTTCTTTTGCATACCCTACCAAACTCGTCCACCAACCTCTGCAACTTCTTTTCAGAATCCCCCAAAAGCACAGTGTCATCAGCAAAGAGCAACTGTGACAACTCCCACTTTGTGTTAGATTCTTTATCTTTTAACCCCACACCTCTTGCCAACACCCGAACATTCACTTCTCTTACAACCCCATCTATAAATATATTGAACAACCACGGTGACATCACACATCCCTGTCTAAGGCCTACTTTTACTGGGAAATAATCACCCTCTCGCCTACATACTCTAACCTGTGCCTCACTATCCTCGTAAAAACTTTTCACCACTTTCAATAACCTACCTCCTATACCATACATTTGCAACATCTGCCACATTGCCCCCCTATCCACCCTATCATATGCCTTTTCCAAATCCATAAATGCCACAAAAACCTCTTTACCCTTATCTAAATATTGTTCACCTATATGTTTCACTGCAAACACTTAGTCTACACACCCCCTACCCTTCCTAAAGCCCCCTTGTTCATCTGCTATCCTGCTCTCTGCCTTACTCCTAATTCTTTCAATAATAACTCTACCATATACTTTACCAGGTATACTCAACAGACTTATTCCCCTATAATTTTTACACTCTCTTTTGTCCCCTTTGCCTTTATACAAAGGAACTATGCATGCTCTCTGCCAATCCCTAGGTACCTTACCCTCTTCCATACATTTATTAAATAAAAACACTAACCACTCCAAAACTATATCCTCTCCCTGCCTTTAACATTTCTATCTTTATCCCATCAATCCCAGCTGCTTTAACCCCTTTCATTCTACTCACTGCCTCACGAACTTCCCCCACACTCACAACTGGTTCTTCCTCACTCCTATAAGATGTTATTCCTCCTTGCCCTATACACGAAATCACAGCTTCCCTATCTTCATCAACATTTAAATTCCTCAAAATATTCCCTCCATATATATATATATATATATATATATATATATATATATATATATATATATATATATATATATATATATATATATATATATATATTAAATTGTGTTGAATGTATTTTTTGGGTACAGTTTTCTCTTTGAAACATTTTTTTAAAAATCACTATTTTCTATTTTTTAGTCATATTATTTAGTCATATCATCCATATTAGTCATATGAATGATATGACTGGTAGCCACTACATGAGGGAGCTCAAGACATTCGTATAATTGGTACAGAGAAGTGACAGAAATATAGGCAAAACAGCGTCTCCCCTTTTTCCCCACCCCTACTTCCCCACCCCTACTTCACCCACTCTCCCTCACCCCGCTCCTCCTCCTTCAGGCCTCCTTCCCCGTCTTCCTTCAACACTTGGTCTGAGTTGTTCTTTCAGCCTTGAACCTGAAAGAAATTCACTTAAGGTGTGTCAGCCATTGTTATCTTAAGGTGTGTCAGCCACTGTTATCTTAAGATATGTCAGCCATTGTTATCTTAAGGTGTGTCAGCTACTGTTATCTTAAGGTGTGTCAACCACTGTCATCTTAACGTGTGTCAGAAAATCACCGTCATTAAAATCACCACCAGTTAAATGACCGTCATTTAATTCCTTGTGTTGAGTACCTCGGTGTACAAGACGTACAAGTAACAGCGCCGAGTATTGTCAGGAGAACATTTTTACACGTGCAGGAAATTGCTGTCAAGCATCGTCCTTCACCAGCAGGTACACCAGCACCCGCACCTCCTGTGGTCATCCTCTCACCAGCCAGGCTCATCACCAGCCAGGCTCATCACCTGCCAGGCTCATTACCTGAAAGGCTCATCACCAGCCAGGCTTATTACCAACGGGTTACTGAATTGTTGAAAAACACAAATATGTTGCAACAGAGGAGAGATAGCCTTAACCGAGAGATCACTGAATTAGAGCAAAAACTTAAGATGTCATACCTAACAGAAGAAGTACAAAGGGAACAAAGAGCCATACAGGATATTGCAAGAAACCCAAAATATTTCTATTTCTATGCAAAATCCAAGCTAAGAACTACCTGTAGAATTGGACCATTATTGAGAGGAGATTCGTATACTGACGATGAACAGGAAATGAGTGAAATCCTAAAAGAACAGTATGATTCAGTGTTCAGCAACCCACTAAATGACAGAAAGGTAGAAAATGCAGAAATATTTTCCACTCCAGCAGAAGGCCGCGCTGACCAACTAACTGACATTAGTACAAATCCCATAGATTTGGAAAAAGAAATGGACAACATGCCCACTCACTCAGCACCTGGAGCAGATTCATGGAATGGTTTATTTATAAAGAAGTGCAAAGTACCATTAGCAAGAGCCCTTAGTATTCTTTGGAGAAAGAGCTTAGATCTAGGTGAAATACCGGAGGCCTTAAAGAGTGCAGACATAGCTACTTTGCATAAGGGAGGTAGTAGAGCACTAGCTAAAAATTACAGACCAGTAGCCCTCACTTCTCACATCATAAAAATCTTTGAAAGAGTGATGAGACGGCAGATTACAAAGTTCATGGACCAGCACAACCAACATAACCCGAACCAGCATGGCTTTAGAGCCGGACGATCATGCCTGTCACAGCTGCTGAACCATTATGACAGAATTACGGAGGCATTGGAGGACGACCAAAACGCAGATGTGATTTACACAGATTTTGGAAAGGCGTTTGACAAATGCGATCATGGAGTGATAGCGCACAAAATGAGGGCCATGGGCATTACGGGAAGGTAGGTAGATGGATTTTTGAGTTCCTAACACACAGAACACAAAAAGTAGTAGTGAACAGGGCAAGATCCAGCATCAGCGAGGTCAAAAGCTCAGTGCCCCAAGGCACTGTCCTGGCACCTCTGCTGTTTCTCATCCTCATAGCAGACATAGATAAAAACACCCAGCACACTTTTGTATCATCATTTGCAGATGACACTAAAATAAGCATGAAAGTCACTACGGTAGAGGACACTGAAAAATTACAGGAAGACATAAGCAGGGTCTTCCAGTGGGCAGTGGAGAACAACATGACGTTCAATGGTGATAAGTTTCAGCTGCTTAGGTATGGAAAGAATGAAGAACTCAAAAGGAACACTATATACAAAACGCAAGAGGGTCACCACATAGAACGAAAGTAACACGTAAAGGACTTGGGAATAATTATGTCTGCTGATCTGTCTTTTAAAGACCATAACAAGACAAAGATCTCAACAGCCAGGAAGATGACGGGGTGGGTATTGAGAACTTTCAAAACAAGGAAAATAATGCCGATGTGACACTCTTCAAATCGCTAGTGCTCCCTCACTTAGAATACTGCTCTGTGCTGACGGCCCCGTTCAGGGCAGGAGAAATATCAGAGCTGGAATAAGTTCGGAGATCGTTTACGGCTCACATTGAGCCAGTGAAACATCTAAATTATTGGGAACGCCTTCAAGTCTTGAATATGTACTCATTGGAGCGGAGGAGAGAGAGAGATACATGATAATATATAGTACCTGGAAAGTACTTGAGGGCCTGGTCCCAAATCTGCACACTGCCATAACAACATACTGGAGTGAGAGATATGGAAGGAAGTGTAAAATAAACCCAGTGAGGAGCAGGGGTGCAGTGGGGACAATAAGGGAGCACTGTATTAATATCCGGGGTCCCAGACTATTCAAGAGGAAACTGGACAAGCATGTTCACCGGGTGCCAGATCAACCAGGCTGTGATGGATATGTGGGGCAGTGGGCCTCCAGCAGCAACAGCCTGGTTGACCAGGCAAGCACCAGACGAGCCTGGCCCATGGCCGGGCTCAGAGAGTAGATAAACTCTCGAAACTCTTCAAAGGTATATCAAAGGTAAAGGTAGCCAGGATCATCACCCCCCAGACACATCACCAGCGTCAGTTTCTCATCTCCTGATTTTCACTGGGTATTTTAAACGTCTTTAAAAGTCTTGATTGAGACTTTATAAGTCGCGATATTGCTCGGGGCCCAACATGTCTCACCTTCCTTAATAGTTTCACACCTCAGCCAATTTTCACCATTATACTTCCATAATAGATACTTTTTTTTCACCGTATTAGGTGATGTCAAGTGACGAGTCTATGTCTCCTGACTGTTTTTGTGCTGAGTCTAGATCCAAGGCTCCAGGGATGACTTGTATTTTTTTTATCAGGAAAATGTCATAAAATGGGTTAACGGATTTTGTTGATGCTGAGAAGTTGGGTTAGATTAGATATTGCCGCCGAAGCGACTAGTTTATTGTGCACTCCTTATACCTCCTGTGCAGGGTAGCGAGAGAACATGTGGATACACAAAAGGCCTGGAAACTAGGCCCCAAAAGGGTTAATAGGAGTACATCTGCTTCTATATCCACAACTGTCTTGTCTGTTACAAGTAAATTTAGGATATTTGCTTACTATGGTATCTTATTTTCATTAATAAAGTACCTTGATATATTATACGATCTCAATTTTCCTCAAGTGAACATTTAAGCACATTGTGTTCAAGAAAGTGACCATAAGGCTGACCATATACTTTGCATTTAGTTTGATCATCATCTATGTGTCTGCCAAACTGCCAGACGTATTCCTAACCAATCCTAAGTCTGCCTCCTACATCATCAGTCGGTTTATTCACATTACAATAAGTGTACTCTGACTTCTAATTACATTCATGTGACATTCACTCTCATTATTTACTTCTCTCCTAATATTATTCCTAAAACTAGACACCTTTTCCTTTGCCTTTGAAGAGTTTCGAGAGTTTATCTACTCTCCGAGTAGAGTCTGCTGCTTGCCTGGTCAACCAGGCTGTTGCTGCTGGAGGCCCGCTGCCCCACATATCCGTCACAGCCTGGTTGATTTGGCACCTAGTGAAGATACTTGTCCAGTTTCTTCTTGAAGGGTTCTACATTTGTTCCAGCCGTGTTTCTGATATCTTCCGGTAAGATGTTGAATAGTCTGAGACCCCGGATGTTGATACAGTGGTCCCTTATTGTCCCCACCGCACCCCTGCTCCTCACTGGGTTTATTTTACACTTCCTCCCATATCTCTCACTCCAGTATGTTATGGCAGTGTGCAGATTTGGGACCAGGCCCTCGAGTACCTTCCAGGTATATATTATCATGTCTTTCTCCTCCGCTCTAATGAGTACATGTTCAAGACTTGAAGGCGTTCCCAATAATTTAGATGTTTCACTGGCTCAATGTGAGCTGTAAACGATATTTGTATTTGTTCCAGCTTTGATATTTCCCCCGCTTTGAACGGGGCCGTCAGCACTGAGCAGTATTCTAAGTGAGGGAGCACTAGCGATTTGAAGAGTGTCACCATCGGCATTATTTTCCTTGTTTTGAAATTTCTCAATACCCGCTCCGTCATCTTCCTGGCTGTTGTGATCTTTGTCTTGTTATGGTCTTTAGAAGAAAGATCAGCAGACATAATTATTCCCAAGTCCTCTTGAGTTTTGTATATAGTGTTCCTTTTGAGTTCTTCATTTTTTCCATACCTAAGCAGCTGAAACTTATCACCACTGAACGTCATGTTGTTCTCCACTGCCCACTGGAAGACCCTGCTTATGTCTTCCTGTAATTTTTCAGTGTCCTCTACCGTAGTGACTTTCATGCTTATTTTAGTGTCATCTGCAAATGATGATAAAAAAGTGTGTTGGGTGCTTTTATCTATGTCTGCTATGAGGATGACAAACAACAGAGGTGCCAGGACAGTGCCTTGAGGCACTGAGCTTCTGACCTCGCTGATGCTGGATCTTGCCCTGTTCACTACTGCTTTTTGTGTTCTGTGTGTTAGGAACTCGAAAATCCATCTGCCTACCTTCCCCGTAATGCCCATGGCCCTCATTTTGTGCGTTATCACTCCATGATCGCATTTGTCAAACGCTTTTCCAAAATCTGTGTAAATTACATCTGCATTTTGGTCGTCTTCTAATGCATCCGTAATTCTGTCATAATGGTTTAGCAGCTGTGACAGGCATGATCGTCCCGCTCTAAAACCATGCTGGTTCGTATGTTGGTTGTGCTGGTCCATGAAGTTTGTAATCTGTCGTCTCATCACTCTTTCGAAGATTTTTATGATGTCAGTAATTTTAGCTAGTGCTCTACTACCTCCCTTATGCAAAGGAGCTATGTCTGCACTCTGTAAGGTCTCCGGTATTTCACCTAGATCTAAGCTCTTTCTCCAAAGAATACTAAGGGCTCTTGCCAAAGTTATGTTCTACATTTTCCTTCAGAGTATTTTCTCTGGCTAACTTACTAGCTTTATAATTCAAAAACAGTTCAATGTGTGATGGAATCCACGAAGATTGTACATTAATTTCCTAATTTCCTTTTCTCTGATTTTAGAGGATACCTGACTTTTACAGTGAGCATGTTGTTAGTTATTATGTGAGTCAAGTGCCTTCAATCACGACATAGAATTAGTATTAAAGAGTGAAGTTCAGTGCCATAAGTTTAGTGTCATTAGTATGACAAACGATTCAGTTTGCAGACACCTTTTTGTTAATTCTTATGCCTAGCTCAACATAGTTGCTATCGTTCTTATAGAGAGGTGACAACAATAGCAGATGCAGCCCTGCCAGTTGACTCCTGCTTAAATCCATCACTGTATATAACTTGTGATCAATTATTACTAACCGTTAAGCCAGAAATTTCTTCTTGAGAAGTTGCTTTTGCAAGTGATTTAAGGAAGGAATTACTAGTGATGATCTTGGGAGAGACTTGCAGGTATGTGATATTATATGAACGTCTTCCATGGAGGGGTGAAATGTTCTTGTTGTCTTGTGACACAGTTCTTGCAGGTTATAAAACTTAATATAATTGCATGTTTTCACAACCCATTTAGATCTGTTTATTTCTAGACATATAACATTCTAATACCAAGTGCAGTGTTAGTCTCAATAATCTCAGCACTGATACTAGAAACACCAAGCTCCTTCCTCATATTAAGAACCTTGGTAGTTTTAGGACAGTTAAGAATAATGGTTGTAGTTCTGTGTTTATGGTTGTAGTAGTTCTGTGTTTATGGTTGTAGTTCTGTTTATGGTTGTAGTAGTTCTGTGTTTATGGTTGTAGTAGTTGTGTTTATGGTTGTAGTTCTGTTTATGGTTGTAGTAGTTCTGTGTTTATGGTTGTAGTAGTTGTGTTTATGGTTGTAGTTCTGTGTTTATGGTTGTAGTTCTGTGTTTATGGTTGTAGTTCTGTGTTTATGGTTGTAGTTCTGTGTTTATGGTTGTAGTTCTGTGTTTATGGTTGTAATTCTGTGTTTATGGTTGTAGTTCTGTGTTTATGGCTAGATTATTATTATTATTATTATTATTATTATTATTATTATTATTATTATTATTATTACTGTTATTAAAATCTGGACCAGGTTCACCTTGTAAGGGGTGACTTAAGTTCCTTTCCTCGCACGGAGGTGACAGAGGCGGGTGAGGGTCCTTGCTATCACTCAGGAATGTCCAAACACATCATGGGTGAAGGGGTTGGCCTCACCAGGGACGCCATAGGGGAAAGGAGTGACCTCATCAGGGTATGGCGCAGGGGGGAAAGGGATGGACACTGAATGCCACTCACTCGTTCTTTCCCCTTGCTCATGTTTCATATTTAATGTTCGTTCACTTCCTTATTCTCTCTCTCTCTCAGAGGTCATTATAAGTGACACAATCTTCAACAGATTGGAAAGAAAAAAAATCAGGTGGGAAAGGGTGATCAAGCCTCCCTAGGGAGAAAACATAAGATAGACATACCTTTGATATACCCTAGAGGCTTTCGAGAGTTGTCCTATTCCCACAGCTCGGCCCTGGGCCAGACTTGTCTGGTGCTTGCCTGATCAACCAGGCTATTGCTGCTGACGGCCGCTGGCCCACATATCTATTTTAACTTGGTTGATCTGGCACTTTGTGGAGAGACTTGTGTAGTTTCCTCTTAAAGACTTTCACACTTGTTCTGGCAGTGTTTCAGATGTCTTCTGGTAAGTTGTTTTCCATATCTCTCACTCCAGAATGTTCTTACGGCAGTGTGCGGATTTGGGACCAGACCCTCGAATACCTTCTATATATATTTTCATAGTAATGAAACCACGAAACAAGTGGTTTTGAATCATTTACCAAACCGCGGCAGGGCAGGATTCGACCCCACGACACATTGTTCCGCCTTAAGAGGTCACACAGTGTACATGTCACCTTACCAAGTGAGCCATCGTTTCCTGTATTTTTTTTCCCACTTTAAAGGCTCATTGCGGGTCGTAAACGAAATCTGCTAGCTCTCCTGCCATGCAAGGAGCAGTCAACACTGAATACTATAAGCGAGAGAGTGTAAGTGATTTTTAATAGTGTCACCAGTAGCATTATTGCTCTTGTTTTGAAAGTTCTCATTATCCACTCCCGTCATTTTCCTGGTCGTCGCCTTATATGTTTGTTTAAAAGATAGATCAGCTGGCATTATTACAGCCAAGTACTACACATGATTCCTTATATCTGGTGATCTTTAGTTTTTGTATGCGGTGTTCCTTTTGAGTTCCTCATTCATTACATGTTTAAGGAGTCAGTATTTTGTTACCATTGAACATCATGTTATTCTCCTGTGCCCACTGGAAGACTTGCAGTTTTTCCGTGTCTTCTGCTGCGTCTTGTGGAACATGTTGGTGTGGGCGGCCATTGTGCTTCAAGGCACGTGTTTAGCAGTTTTGCTTCATATTACTTTCGTGTTACTATCGCGTATTTTCGCGGCCTTACGAAATTGTCAAGCATTATCTCTATTCATCATAACATTGTTATTATCCGGGTGATTAATATTGTGTATTCTTCCACAGTGTCGCTACGTCACTGACCAGTGGTTGAGTCTGTCTCTTGGTGCCCATACTCTTACATGTATTCTTATGTATTCCTTGTACACTGACGTGTATCCCAATCGCTGTGTTTATGGCAAGGAGATCCGAAAGAAATGCGGGACTGGCGGTGTAGACCAGGCAAGGATTGCGCTGCTCACCGCGCTCATTCCGATCCTCACACTCCATTATTCTAGACAAGGGCATCACACCCTTCTTCCTCCTCCCCCTTGTATGTTGTCAACACACCGGGGGGAGGGGACATTCCCAGTGACGTCATAAAACTCTTAACCAATCACAGGAAATGTGAACGGTGACGTCATTACTGTCGTAATAATATAGTTCTCATTTGTTAATTTAGTGTATATATATATATATATATATATATATATATATATATATATATATATATATATATATATATATATATATAGTGTGTGTGTGTGTGTAGTAAAATCATTTTTATGAGCTCTAGAGTATTCAGTAGAAGAGTTGGCACTTGTTATATAGGTGACGACGTAGTGAGTTGTGGTGTGTGCTGCAGACACGACCTTGATCCACTGTTCCTCCTTCCTCGTGGGTCGTGGGTCGTGGGTCTTCCCCATCACTCAGGTGCTCGCTGCTGGGGGCACTTGTATAGGCCAGCGGTCACTTTGCCACTCTGGAATGCTGAGGGGGGGAATTACCCGTGGCTTGAAAATAACAGAAGAACTTTGTGGTCTTAAGGTTGTTACTACTGTAGTTAAGGTTGTTACTAGTGTAGTTAAGGTTGTTACTAGTGTAGTTAAGGGTGTTACTAGTGTAGTTAAGGTTGTTACTAGTGTAGTTAAGGTTGTTACTAGTTTAGTTAAGGTTGTTACTAGTGTAGTTAAGGTTGTTACTAGTTTAGTTAAGGTTGTTACTAGTGTAGTTAAGGTTGTTATTAGTGTAGTTAAGGTTGTTACTAGTGTAGTTAAGGGTGTTACTAGTGTAGTTAAGGTTGTTACTAGTGTAGTTAAGGTTGTTACTAGTGTAGTTAAGGTTGTTACTAGTTTAGTTAAGGTTGTTACTAGTGTAGTTAAGGTTGTTATTAGTGTAGTTAAGGGTGTTACAAGTGTAGTTAAGGTTGTTATTAGTGTAGTAGTTACAGTACAATTATAACAAGTGTTAATCCCTCAGCTGAGGGACTAATTACCTGGTCTTTTGTACATACTTCTACAGTCTTCCCATTATGTCCTTGAATTTGTATTGATAAAGCCACTGGAGGGCGAAACGTCTACAAATATACCCAGATGTTGCACACGGGATGCCTTTCATCGTGCATATCCTCAATAATAAGAGTTTCCAGTAATCAGACCCGTAATAAATGCGGTCCATAGACCAACATCCGTGTCCCAAGGGCACATTTCCGGTCCGTCTGCAGTTATCTGGCCTGGGCACAAAACTTGTTAATCTTGAGTTAAACGTGTGAGGTGCGGCGGAACCTTTCAAACTGGTTCTAATTCTCCTGGGATTTTTCCTTCAAGATTTCTTTCCGGCCACAGATGGGGTCGAGTCTTCCATAATCATGCACTGTGGAGATCAATGATATAAAATCCCGACACGATGCAAAAATAGACACAAATGCGATTCTTCACATGAGAAAGAGAACCTCTGCCTCTTGTAGTGCTGTGGAAATGTTATCTATCGAGTAGGAACAAAAGTAGACGTTTTCAGTCCACTCTACCCTCAGTCGGCCCACTCTCCCCCTCAGTCGGCCCACTCTCCCCTCAGTCGGCCCACTCTACCCTCAGTCGGCCCACTCTACCCTCAGTCTTCCCCCACTACCCTCAGTCGGCCCCACTACCCTCAGTCGGCCCACTCTACCCTCAGTCGGCCCACTTACCCTCAGTCGGCCCACTCTACCCTCAGTCGGCCCACTCTACCCTCAGTCGGCCCACTCTACCCTCAGTCGGCCCACTCTACCCTCAGTCGGCCCACTCTACCCTCAGTCGGCCCACTTACCCTCAGTCGGCCTCCACTAGCCTCAGTCGGCCCACTCTACCCTCAGTCGGCCCACTCTACCCTCAGTCGGCCCACTCTACCCTCAGTCGGCCCACTCTACCCTCAGTCGGCCCACTCTACCCTCAGTCGGCCTCCCCACTCCTCAGTCGGCCCACTCTCCCCCTCAGTCGGCCCATCACCCTCAGTCGGCCCACTCTACCCTCAGTCGGCCCCCAATACCCTCAGTCGGCCCACTCTACCCTCAGTCGGCCCACTCTACCCTCAGTCGGCCCACTCTACCTCAGTCGGCCCACTCTACCCTCAGTCGACCCACTCTACCCTCAGTCGGCCCACTCTACCCTCAGTCGGCCCACTTACCCTCAGTCGGCCCACTCTACCCCTCAGTCGGCCCACTCTCCCCTCAGTCGGACCACTCTCCCCTCAGTCGGCCCACTCTACCCTCAGTCGGCCCACTTACCCTCAGTCGGCCCACTTACTCTCAGTCGGCCCACTCTACCCTCAGTCGGCCCACTCTACCCTCAGTCGACCCACTCTACCTCAGTCGGCCCACTCTACCCTCAGTCGGCCCACTCTACCCTCAGTCGGCCCACTCTACCCTCAGTCGGCCCACTCTACCCTCAGTCGGCCCACTCTACCCTCAGTCGACCCACTCTACCCTCAGTCGGCCCACTCTACCCCTCCAGTTGCCCACTTACCCTCAGTCGGCCCACTCTACCTCAGTCGGCCCACTCTACCCTCAGTCGGCCCACTTACCCTCAGTCGGCCCACTCTACCCTCAGTGGGCCCCCTTTCCCTCAGTCGACCCCCACTACCCTCAGTCGGCCCCTCTACCCTCAGTCGGCCCACTCTACCCTCAGTCGGCCCACTCTACCCTCAGTCGACCCACTCTACCCTCAGTCGGCCCACTCTACCCTCAGTCGGCCCACTTACCCTCAGTCGGCCCACTTACCCTCAGTCGGCCCACCTACCCTCAGTCGGCCCATTCTCCCCTCAGTCCCCCACTCACCCTCAGTCGGCCCACTCTACCTGCATTTTTGCCACTCTTCCCGCCCAAACCAGAACTCAGCTGCCATAGCAGCATCAACATCAACAAAAACACCAGCAGCAGCAACAACATCAGCGGCAGCAGCGGAACAACAGGGTACAAACATTTGATTAGGACACTGCCCTTCCAGGCGTCAGGGTAGTGCACTAGTGTAAAAAAAAAAAACCACTGTTATTAACGTCTGCAAGATGCAATCACCACTGAGAAACATCAAGGATAATTAATCACTGCTGAGAAACATCAAGTGTAAAATCACTGTTGTGAACTACACCATGAAGAGTGAAATCCTCATCTGCTTCAGAAAAACTCTGCAGAGGCCCCCCCCCTTTTTCCCGATTTTTTTACGAATACCAAAAGAAATTCGAAATTGTTCCACACGCCCAGGAGGAAAAATCCCAAGAACAACACCTCTGCAGGAGACATTTGGGGTCGATAAGACCACAAGGCTCCACAACCCTTTCCCCAAGGGGACTTTCTGCGGGAAGTTTTGGGACCTCACAAGACGACAAGGTTCCAATTTTTTACCACCCGGGTTTCGGGAAGTTTTATAGAAAGCCCCGGGCCCAATTTTTTTTCCCCCCGAAAAGACCCCTACCACCAGCTGCTTCCATTAGGAAATTTTAATTCCCACCATCAGGGGGGGTTCACCACACGTCAAACTTTTTTGATAGGGAAAACCCCCATGGAACCTTGGGGACAAGGATTTCGAGACCCCTGTTGCGGGTTTACTTCGGATGGAGACGACAGGCGGGGGCGGGGTTAGAAAATATCGTTCGTAAAATGCGGATGCAGGCCCAGTGGAATTTTTTGGATGAAAACACAAAGTTGGAGGGGTTTTTTCGGGTCAACGCTCTGGAGAGTTTTTTTCGTGTCTACGCGGGGGAAAGGTTTTGGACTTTTTTTTTTTTTCTTTTTAAGTCTGTTTATGTTGATTTTTTTCAAAGCCATTGATGATGTTGTCCCAAACACGATGTCGTTCCAAATCATTGATGATGTTATTTTTTGGCAGTTCTTCTTCTCTCTCTCTCTCAAGCATTACTTCTGAGTGGTTTTATTTAGCTTTTGATTCTGGGGCACATAATTCCCGAAATGAATTTCTCTCAGCGATTATTGACGAGAGAGAGAGAAAAAGGGGAAAGGGGAAAAAAAATTTCCCCTTTGGGGATAAAATAAAGGGGATAGGGGGGGCTCAATTCTTTGGGAAGGGGGGAAGGATGGATGAAGGAGGTTGCTTTGGGAAGGAAGGGGGGAGGGGGTTTTGAAGAGCAGCGGCCACACCCTTGTCTTCCAGGATGTTTTGTGAAGTTTTTTGTCACCGGTGTTTGTCTCTTTTTTTCCATGGATGCCAGGTGAGTGTCTACGTTCCGGGTGAGTGTCTCTTTCCCCGGGTGGTGCCTTTCCTGGGTAGGTCCTTTCCCCGGGTGAGTGCCTCGTTCCTGGGGGGTTTCCCCCGCCCCGGGGGTGCCCGTTCATGGGTGAGTGTCACGTTCCGGGGTGAGGCCTGTTCATGGGTGAGTGCCCCGTTCCTGGGTGAGGTCCGTTCCTGGGTGAGTGTCTGTTTTTGGTGAGGCCTGTTTCCGGGGGGAGGGTTCCTGGGTGAATGTCACTTTCCCTGGGGGGTGTCTAGTTCCGGGTAAAAATCTCGTTCCTCGGGAGTGTCTACTTTCCGGGGGTCCTCGTTCCGGGGAGGCCTACGTTCTAGGGGGTGCCACGTTCCGGGGGGGCCTACGTTCCTGGGGGGCCTACGTTCCGGGGGGGCCTATTTCCCCGAAGTACCCGTTCCTGGGGGGGCCCACGTTCCGGGGAGTGCATTTTCCCAGGGGAGGGTTTTCAAGGGGGGTACCCCCGGGGGAGGCTTTTCCCAGGGGGGGCCTTTTCCCGGGGAGTGCCTCTTTCCCCGGGGGGGGTTGTTCTAGGGGTGCAGTTCTGGGAGTGCCCCGTTCAAGGGGGGCCTGTTCTAGGGGGTGCCTCGTTCCGGGAGGGGTAGCCCCCGGGGTGCCTACGTTCCGGGGGCCCGTTACGGGGAGTGCCTCGTTCAAAGGGGGAGTGCCTATTTTTCAGGGGGTGCCTACGTTGCCATTGCAAGGGAGGCCTACGTTACGGGGGGGCCCAGTTCCGGGGTTTTCCCGTTCCAGGGGGTGCCTACGTTGGGGGTGCCTACTTTCCCGGGGGAGTGCCTCGTTCCAGGGGGGTGCCCCCGGGGGGGTGCGTTCCAAGTCCCCTTTTCCCCGGGGAGTGCCTACTTTCCCGGGGAGGCCATTTCCCGGGGGAGTGCCTCGTTCCAGGGGGGTGCCCGTTCCAGGGGAGTGCCTAGTTCCAGGGGGGTGCCACCCAGGGGGGCCCCCGTTCCGGGGGGGGCCATTTCCCAAGGGGGGCCTAGTTCCAGGGGGGCCTACTTTCCCCGGGGAGTGCCACGTTCCAGGGGAGGTTTTGGGTTCCCCGGGGGGTGCCCGTTAGGGGGTGCCACGTTCCGGGGGGTGCCCCCAGGGGGTGCCAGTTCCGGGGGTGCTGGGTTATAGTATTTTTTGTGTCATAGATGTTACCTTTTTCAAGGTTGTCTTGTTTGTGTTTCATCGTTGTGTGTTCAGTGTTGCATGTTTTTGAAAACCAAAACAGAATAACATCAGAACTACACAGAACATGGTCAGTCCTAGAGTTAACAGAACCAGGTAAAACCCCAGCCCTAATAAAAACAGAACTTGAGAAAGTGTTGTGCATCCGGGGAGGGTGACTGGCTCAGGGACGAGCAAGTTGTACACGGAAAATTTCGGCGTAAAAGTGTTCAAGTGTTGTTCAGGTTTCATCAACTTGTGGGTATTGGATGAATCGAAGAGAAATAAACATAAATGCGAAAAGCGATCCTTTATTGACTGGTTTTTCCCACAGTGGGGTTCATCAAGTCACAAACAATCTACCAAAAAGTAATTTATATAGTGTGGAGAGTCAGGTGGAGAATGTTGGGGGGGTTTACAAGAAGGCCTTTGGTGGCAAAGGGGCTTCTTCTGATCATTTACTTGGCCCTCATTCTCTTTTCTGCAGCATTGTAAGCTTCTGATGTGTTGATAACAAAACGAAACCTAGACCTATCATTTTAAATCCTTCATGGTTGTTTTGTATCTTGTATCGCTTGTTCACGATTTTTTTCCATATATATATATATATATATATATATATATATATATATATATATATATATATATATATATATATATTTTGTGACCACGAACGATTGGGATTGAATCAATAACAACACTGTGACTAGCCGAGGATTCGCCCGGTTTTTGGGGCCCGCCTCGTGGTGACGAAAATCACATGATGCCAACCCCCTGAACCACACAACTCAAGAACCAAGCACCCAGCCATGCTAGGGTGGTACCCCTTTGGCTGAGTGTCACTGTCATTAGTAGTTCAGTGAAGTACAGTATTAGTACCGTTACTGAGTCACGATCTTTTTACGTGACCGTTCTTACATTCTTGATGACCTAGGCAGTGTCAAAAGGGCAGTTTGAATATGAATGCCCCCCGGCCTTCTAGAGTCAGTTTTGTTGAGTGAGCAGAGAGACATCTAGGCTGCTTGGGCGCTAGTGTACACCCATATTTTCCCCCCAAAACATCAGATTCCCCAAACCACGTCTGTGTTTTTCCCAACAGGAAAACCCCACCCAGAATTTTGGGGTGGGGTACCCCTTTTTAACTAATATATATTCTGCTTGTGGGGGTAGTAAACCCAAAAGGGGATAAGAATAAAGGAAAAGGCCCCCCCCGTATTCCTCGGGCCCCAATCACACCCGGGGTGGATGCTTGGTTTCGTAGGATTGTGGGTGGGTTAAGGCGTCATGTGATTTTCGCTCACCACGAGGCAGGGCCAAAACTACATGGTTTCGAATTGGCTAGTTACAGTGTTGTTATTGATATATATATATATATATATATATATATATATATATATATTACAAATATATATATTTTTTTTTTTAAAAAACCGGCCATATCCCACCGAGGCAGGGTGACCTAAAAAAATTTTTTTTTTTTTTTAAATTTAGAATTTATACAGGAGAAAGGGTTAAACCCTTTTTTACCGACATTTTAGTCGTTTTATTACACCTGGCTTACGGAGGAAAATTCGTTCCACTTTCACTTTAGAATGTGTTTTTTATATATATATATATATATATATATATATATATATATATATATATATATATATTTGTATGTGTATCATATATATTATAGTAATATTGGGCAGTGTGTAAGATCCCCCGGGCTCAGGGTTAAAGGGGTGGAGGTGAAGTTCTTCAAGGGATTCCTGAGGGCTAAGGTGTACCCTGGCGCCCCCCCTTCT